>CM046364.1:9807375-9826079 GCA_025413025.1 Ficus hispida | reverse complement strand
TGGCTCGGGTGCCTCCAATCTACCCTGGGCAATCGATGGACCTTCGAGTGTAGCTTGGACAGCATGTAATTGCTGGTGTTGGGAGTTTCTGTTCGGATAGGGCTGGTACTGCTGCTGTGCGTTCTGAGGACAGCTTCTCGCGTAGTGCCCTTCCTTGCCGCAGACATAGCAAGTGTTGGTCCCCTGACGGCAGACACCCGGATGCTTTTTACCACACTTGTTGCACTGGGGGTAACTATTTTTGTCCCTCTCGTTGCCCTGTTGTTCCTTTTCTGGGGGAAATTTCTCTGCTGTCCCTGGTTGTTGAAATTCCCCTTCCGCTTGTTCTTTCCGGGTTGTCGGGAACCTTGTGCATTGGGGTTGCTGGCCTGGGCTTGTGGCTTAGCTTCCGTGGATTGACGAGACTGGTTCGTCTTGACTAGAGCTCTTTCTTCTTTCTTGGACTTGTAAAATTGGGCTCTGGCCTCCTTATCTCTGTTGATCCAATACTCGGCTCTCAGGGCTCTCTCGATACAGTCCGACACTGTTACAGGGGAACTGTCTCTAGCACTCACTTGACGGGCAATATCAGTGCGGAACATCTTCATCATCAACCGCACTTTCTCAGTTTCACTGGTAATTAAGTTCGGGCACAACCGGGCCAATTGCTCGAACTTCTTGACAGCTTCCATCACTGTCATGGATCCTTGAGTGAAACTGGTGAGTTCGTCCTGCTGGGCAGCCAGGACTTCTTTGTTGTAGTACATAGCCCTGAACTCGTCCACGAAGTCTTGCCAGGACATAGTCAGCACATTTCTTCTCATCTGCACTGTTATCCACCAGTGCCTCGCGTCCTTTTTCAGCGCAAAGGATGCACAGAGTACTCTCTCTTGCTCGGTCAAGCGCATAAAATCCAGAATGACTTGCATGTCGATCAGCCAGTTGTCGGCTACAATCGGATCAATTGGCCCTTCGAACTCGGGCGCCTTCATCCTTCTTAACCTTTCATACAGAAGGTCCTCTCTCACTGGCTGTGGCTGCATCTGTACTTCAGCCGGGGCTACTGGAACCTCAGCGTTCCGCGGAATTTCCTGCCTGACCTCTGGTTGGGCTACCGGAGGAATATTCGGCACTTGGGGTGCTACGGGAGGAATAGGTTGCACTGGCGGCACTGCCGGAGGGACTGGCTGTGCCGGTGGTGGAACCTCTTGGACTCTGGGTCCCTGATTCTGCTGAGCTAGCTGCTCCCGAATAAGAGTCATCTCTTGTTGCTGCTCTTGCAGCTGGCGTTGAATATTTGCTAATATGGCGGTCAAATCCTGTGCCGGAGGATTTACCGGCATTGTTCTTCGCGGACGTACCATCTTGTAGTCTCTATAGCAAGAAAAGATATTAATCACATCTCTTCTTTCATATAATTATTATCATTACATCATAAAATCTTACAACATACATGTAACATCATAATATACTTGTATCCTGCCATAACTCAAAGGCAGATATTTGATGACATATTTACTTGAAAAAATTTTGTAAAGAGAAATGAAATATCATCTGATTTCATTTAACCCGTCTCAGCACGGTCTCTTTGTATATAATCAAAATACAAGGCTTTTCAAGCTACATGATTCCCTCAGCATTTTTCAAAAAGGTGCCGGGTACTGATATATATATATATATACATATTTTCAAAAAGAATACTTGTTGCTTTACCAAAAATACACATGGTCAAAACAACAAGATGAAAGTGATCTAACACTTCCCATCATACATAAGATACCTCCTAACGTCCGAATGTACATAACATATTATAAATAAAGTTCTATTACAAAAGAAAGAGGGTATAAGGCAAAACGGCCCTAATCTAACGGATGACTTCGATCTCAAGCGCGGATATCTCGGAATCCGTGTCGTCCTCTAAATCGTCTTCCCAGTCCCCGTCATCTGGAACGATGTGATGTGGCTCGTCCTCGAGGGGAAACTCTTCGGGATCCTCCTCGTCTTCGTCCGGAATCTCCTCGGGATCTTCCATGTCTTCGTCTTCGTCCTCCTCATCTTCATCATCACAGGATATGATGATGAGGGGAACCTGGGCGTGCTCCATCTCATCCTCAAGTGGTCCGACCTCATACTGTGGCTCGGGCTCATCAGCATCATCGACTGGGGGCTGCTCAGGGTTAACTGGAGCATCATTCCCGGCGTCTTGAGCAATGATCTCTGCCGCTAAAATATCATCGAGGGTCCCAGCGATGGTCAAGTGGAGGGTGGGCTGCGGAACATGCTGTCTGATGTGAGGCGGCGTTCCGTTCACTAGTAGAATTACTGCCTCCAACTGGGGCTCTGGAAGATCCTGGGGTATATGTGGATGCATCATCTCCTCAAACCTCCACCAGTAGTGGCTCATCGTCTCGCTCGGGTATGCGTGCCAGGCCTGGGATAACATCTGGTACCGTGTATGACGCATATCACGGTAAATATCCGGATCTCTAGCAGGTGCACCCTCATCCCTGGGTGGAAGTGGTCCATAGCGTGCTAACATCACCGCACGAAACTGCGCCCAGGTGCGACTAGGCACCTGACGCTCACCAGCATCGATCCACCATATCCGCGCATCTCCGTAAAGACATTTAGCAGCGAGCATGATCTCCAGATAGTCTGGGATGTGACACATCAAGAATGTTTGCTCCATATCGTGGAGCCACGCCTCGACGTGCACAGTACGCCTCGTGCTGTCAAAGGATAGGGGGTGTGCGCGAAAGAAAACCGTAACGGAGTCTCTATCTTCTTCTGTCATCATGGGATCCATCGTACCGTACCTAACACGCGATACTTAACTATGAGCATACATATATAAAACGTAAAGTAAATCTAAACTTACATATGGTGGCGGCGATGGCAGGCAGACCGTGAAATGATGTCGCAGGGAACTGCTCTGATACCAATCTGTGACGACCCGCCTTGCACAGGCCGTCACTACTTGACTTACTTAACTTACTTGATCTTAAACTTGTTTTATCCCATTTTTCATCATGAAAATAGTGGGGATTTTTTTTTTTTTTTTTAATAGCGGAAGCATTATACTTAGAAAATATTTACATACACTCATACACAAATAAAATAACTGTTTGTTTTCTCAAAATAGATATATTAATTAAATCCTTTTGAGTTGTGAATCCCAACCCGTTCATCATTTCACCGCCACCGGCTTTACCCGCCACCATGCAGTCAATTCAAGACAGGCTGTTTACCTACAGCATAAACTTCAAACAATGAGCGAAAGCTCAGCAAGTACAACTCCTATACCGCAAACCAAATACACGAAACATACATGACCTTTTTCATGAAATCATAAACATAGCATCGTATCATCTTAAACATGAAAACATATCATGGCATCGTATCATCGATTTCTTCATCTTATACATGAAAACATAACATAGCATCATATCATCGATTTCTTCATCTTAAACATGAAAACATATCATGGCATCGTATCATCGATTTCTTCATCTTATACATGAAAACATAATATAGCATCATATCATCGATTTCTTCATCTTAAACATGAAATTCTGTCGTGAAATGCATGAACCGTTTATGTCCAATTATGCTTGCTTTCTTGTATCACACTTTATCTTGTTGATTTTTACTTGTGGGCCCGTTAACTTGATGTGTATGTACCCGGCGCGCAGCTTAAGGAAATTACCCAAGCTTTTGACCCGATCGTCATCAGGGGGCACAACACTGGCTCTTGTGGCCTTTTCTCAAACATTCTGTTTGTAGGTCTTTCTTGACATCTTTTCACTTGATAGATTAGTGAGCATACTTATATGATGTCTCCTAATCTCATGTTTTATCAATGCATGGACAGTCGTAACTTTTTCATGTAAGCATGATAACAATACTTGAACATTCATCGTACATTAAGCATATTGCAATTATCGAGAAAATCATCAAATAACACTTAAGCAGTGTAAAGCAAACATGTTAAGTAAACATACAACTCTAGCCTATGCTGTAGGCGGCGTTGTACTTACTTTATCTTTGTTGTTCGCGTGATCGACTTTCCTTTCCCGAGCACGCTCGCAGATCACCTCATGCCCATGGACGTTTATACGTGAGGTCTCTATTCTAAAATCGTTTAATGTCGGATTAAACCAACATAAATATTTTTCGGTTATAAGACCCTCTTCTAACACAAGCAAACGGGTCACACAGCGTAACCCACAACGGAAATGTTAATTAAGGGTTCATGTAGAGGATTATAATCTTAACTTAAACCTCAATCCGTATAGTTAATTCTGGGCTTGGGCAAGGCCCTAGTAACTCGAAATAATTTTTCGGCTACTAACGCAGTATCTTTTTCATTTTAAATCTTGAAAACCTTGAACTTGTTTAAGATGTCATTTTTCTTGTTTATTTACGTAAGTTTGGTGAATAGCACCCAAACTTGTCTTGAAAATTACAAAACACTTGAAAACATTTCTATAAAACATTAGGGGATCGAAAACCACCTTTGGAACGGTTTTCGGGTTTGAAAATGATGTTTGCAAGTAAAAAAAAAAACGTTTTTCCTAGTCATTGGTCTAGAGAATCCCGTGCATGAGATTTTGCTCACTGTGCGGATTTTGTTTGAAAATTCATAACTTAAAATATAAAACGAATTTGGAAACACTTTCTTCACGAAAGTTATAGCTAACAAAAAGATCTAAAACTTTCATGTTTTGAGCATTTTCTGATTCTGGCTCAGTTAATACCAGTTTTTGTTTGAACATATGTGAATCGCTGGAACCTGATCACCCTGACCAGTTCTCGGTTTTTCTTCAAAACAAAGGCCATTGAAGCCTTATTTTTAAAATCTGTCCTCGCTGCCCCCTAGGAAATACCCTAACGAACAACTTTCGTGTTTTAAGTTTTTACCCATTCGGCCTCTAAGGACCTGTAAATCCTACTTTTCCGAGCTGCCGGGTGTTGGACCCGAGAGCAGTTTTGGTGTTAGTCCAAATTTTACGTCCCTATACGTTGCTCTAGCTCGACCGCCCAATGCGGGACCTAATAACACATGCACGTCTTCTAACGTCCCTCATACACATAAAATTTTAAATCCCGTGCTTCGGATTCAACTCAAGGCCGAGACCCTCCCTTGGTCCACGGTTTTGAGAGAAAAACACCCATTCAACAAAACTCAACCAAAACATCATACAACCCTAGAACATGCATCTAGAAATTTGATAAACATAATAGAGACATGAAACTCTTAAATATAAACCCTAGCATGCATCTCTAGCACACAAAAATCATAGAGCATAACTCCAACCAAACATGCAAAATAATCACCTCAAAACCTAAATCAAGCATAAAAATATAACCTAAGCTATTTAGGGCCAAAACCGAAAATTATGAGCTCAACTCTTACAAATTTTGTGCTTGAAATACATGGTAAAATCCTTGAGAAAATGAACCAAAAATTTGAACCAAGAACTAGAGCAAGGTTCGGATTTTTACCTCAAAGAAATCTGGTTGTTCCTAGCTTGATCCTAATCGAAATTTTGTCTCCAATGTGCACGGTTTGGACCTTAAAAATGGTCACAAAAATTTTGTTAACTTCCTCTCCCAACCAACCTTAGAAAAGAGAAGAAAAATGCCCAAAATCTTACCTTTGAACTCACTAAAAACCGAGGCTTTAGGGGGGAGGTTCTTCACAACTTTTTGGCTTGATCTCTCTTGGTTTCTTAGCTTTCTCTCTCTCTCTCTCTCTCTCTCTCTCTCTTTCTCTCGGATTTCTTGGAGTGAATTGCTGATGGAATGGCTGAACATGGGGTTAAGGGTAGCTGAAATTTTGGGGTTTGAAATCCCTACAAATAGTGTCTCTAGCTAGGGAAAATCCTAGGCTTTCTTTTCCAAGAAAATTTGGTTCAAAACTTGCCAATTGGTCCTCCAATTTTTGCAAGTTATTGCCCACAAGGGCTTGGGTGGCCGGCTGCTATTGGGAGGAAATGGGAGAGTGGTTGACAACTCATAGATGAGGTGTCACAAGCTCATTGGTCCATGTGTGTGGAGGATTAAATCCTAACTTAGCTTAATTGTGCTAAAATTAAGCTTAAAGGCTTGTTTGGTTCAATCTTTTTGAAAAATTGTGTAATTTCAACACATTGCAATAAATTTTAATACTGAGTTACTTAAATACTCAGTATCGAAATTTACATTGCATTAAAATTTTTGATCCGTGAAAAACTCGATCGGAAAATCTTTTCTCATAAATTTCCGAATCCTTTCGCCCTGAACTCTAGCTTAGTATGCTTGATTTTTCTAAGGTGATTTCAATTCTTATTAAAACTCATCTTGATCACGAAATGAGTTTTTAGCAGTAATTTCACTTATACTGTGATCTTAAAAAAAAAATATTCTTGTTTGACATTTTCGACCGTTTCGGTCTAACCGACTTAATGGTCAACGTCGACTTGTCTTGAAATGTGCAAATACGACCTCCTTCACTCATAAAGGTCTTTTGCGAGTTCAAGCAATTTGTTTTTGAGTCTTAATAAATCTTAAGAACTCGTTAAACAATTTAAGTTCTAAAACGAACTTCCTCATGAAATACCGATCACGGTAAACATCTTACACGAAATTTCTATAAAATGTGAATCGAAGAAATTCGGGTGTTACAATAATCACATTAGTTCTTAACGCTCCTAATTAGGTTTAAAGGTTAACCTCCATGTATTAACAGTAGTTAATACTTAATATCATATTTATGTTGGAAAAAACAAAAAACACAACCTGACAAAGCTTGTTCCCCGATACACGCACAAGAGAGAGCCACTAAGATCCACAACTTATGATATAAAGAATAGGCAAATCTACTTAAACTCGAAATTATTTTCATCTCTTTCCACCTGGGACTTAAGATTTTCCTTAGTATTTTTCCAACATCTTCCAACTTCATGGTTAAAAGTTAATTTCCCATTCACCTGTATATTATTTGAGCATATGAATATACCATTTTGAATTTCTTACAGAGGAGAATACATATTTATCTAGACTCACTACAAATAAGTTGTGAGTCCTACTCAAATAAGCCTAAAAAATGATTTCCAAACATGAATTTATCAAAATCCAATTGTTTCCACTACTACCTACTAATAATGTAACAATGACCATCTAACAAGAATATTTTTCATCATATTGGTCTCTTAAACCTACACGTCATTTTGATTCATCATCTGGACCGCACAGACTTTGATAGGGCTACTTTTTCTTTTCTATCTTTTTTTTTTTTGGTCACCAATGACCTGAATAAACGTACTTGACGCTATAGTTTTTGTTGCAGAAATACTCAATAATAGATGATAAATTTAAATTTGCATCCAGGACACATACGCTAATTCTTGGTTAACTAGTCATAAATATATGAATGAGAAAAAACAACAGTTCGATCACAGTAAGGCTGGAGTTCCTAAATAATTGAAAGAGAGTTTTAAAAATTGGCTGTCATCAATAGCGGAGTCAGGCATCTATTTTAATATGGACGTCGTATACTAATTTTTTTTTCAAGAAATAAATAAAAAAATAAAACTAAATGATTAAGTTATAATGGAGGTTATATGAGGATTTTTTATTTTCAATGGGGCTATACCGTCCCGCACTCGGCCTTAAGTAATAATTAATCAATCATGGTCGTAACTTGCAATTACGTACTCAATGTTAAGTGACAGAGGGAGAGGCGAAAATATAAGAGTGTAAGAAAAGACGGAGAGATGAAAAAGGTAATACGTACACACATGAAATTTTCTTGAGTTTTTTATGCATGTTAGGCCAACATGATTTTTTTTTTTTCATGACACGTATATGACACATGAAATTTTCTTGGTTTAGGCTCACCAAGCACGATGTGAATAGGTGAACTGAATTGTACTCATATTTTAAGCATGTTAGGCCGACATGACACATGACAATCCTTTGAGTTTTTTATTTTTATTTTTATTTTTTAATTTGGAGGTATAGGGATTCTAACTCTGCACCTTTAGATAGAATCAGATGTGGTATTATGGCTATGCTATGCCTACAACCACTCCTTTAAATTCACTCATTAGCTTTTTTTTTTTTTTTTTAAATTCAATTTGAAATCAAACTGACAAAATCATGAATTATTAAAAAAATAATAATAACATCATGGTAGCATATATATATATGTTTTGATAAAATTAGGAGGAAGAAGATAGGCTTCGAGGTAGAAATTAAAGAAAGTTTAATTCTTGTCCTGTTAAAATAAATTGAAGAGTCAGTTGAATTCCTGAAATAATCACATTAATATTCGTAGCGTTCCTTAGGTATAAAGGTTAACCCGCATGCTAACAGTAGTTAATATCGTATTTATGTTGGAAAAAAAACCCCCCAGATCTGACAATTTTTGTCCCTCGATATAAAATATGGGCAAATCTATTATTAAACTCTAAATTATTTTCATCTATTTTCTACGTGGGACTTTGAGATTTTTCCTACATTTTCTAATTTTATAGATGCACGTTAAAATTTAATTTTTCATTCACCCATCCATATATTTATGCATATGAATATATTATTTTGAACTCTTTATTGAGAAGAACACATTTACTTAGACCCCTTATAAATAAGTTGTGAGTCCACTCACATAATCTTAAACAATGGTGTCCAAACATGAATTTTTCGAAAGACAATATTTTCCACCACCACCTAGTGATAATGTAACGATGACCGTCCAATAATAATATTCATCACCCGTCCTCTTAAAACTGCACGTTATTTTGATTCATCATCTGGACCACACATGACATTTGATGGGGCTACTTTTTTATTTTTTTTATTTTTTATTTTTACCAAAGCTCTGAATAATTGCATGCGACGCTAAAGTTTTTGTTGAAAAAATCTCCAATAATGGATCATAAATATATACATATATCCAGGAAACTCTAACTTGGTTAACCAGTGATAAATTTATGCATGAGAAAACGCAACAATTCGATCATAGTAGGCTGTTTTTTCGTAAATATATTTCAAAACCGAAGTCATGCTATAGTAGATATATCTCACGTGGTTTTAATATTAATTTCTGAAGTTAATTCAGACTAAAAATACAAAACAATATAACGTAAAATTAGTAACTAAAAACAGAATCCAATAATGCTTATTTATAGAAGTAGTAAACACAACACAAAACTTGACCACCAAAAACTTTACTATACCAATTACTAGTAACAGTTAGCTAGTTTTGGCCCTCTTTATTCTTGTTCATATTCTCTCTTCAGATTATTCCTGTAACCTTTCCGAATGCCTATATTCAAGCCACAGAATTAGCGGCCGCTTTGAACAATTCCGATAGCCTCTCAGCCAAACTCCGCTTAGCCGCCGGAGAAACGCCGTTCTTTCCAATAATCGAATCCTGCACCGCCTCCGAAAGTGCCTTGTTTACTATCACATTCCTTCTTCTGGTACGGATCCGTCTTTAGAAAATCTTACCTGATTCAAAACATGGGGAAAATTATATGTAGCATGAAAAGGTCATAGTAATACCCCCCAAAAAAATACTAAAAATAAAAAAAATAAAAAATAAAAAAGCAAAAATGTCTAACAGCTAGAGAGCTTTAAAAAGTGATTTCATAATGTTAACAACAAATTAGCGGAAGAGATCCAGCAGGTGATTGAGTGTAAATAATGGAGAATCCAGTTTTAGAGGTAGGTTTTCTTTTTGGAATAACTCGACAAAAATCTCGGTGGCTCTCATTTCTGCGTCGCCGTAAACTCCGGCGGATTTCATGATGGCAATGCTATTTGCTTCTACTTTCTCCACGAAGTTTGAGCCCGTCAGCGGGTACACTAGCGTTACCCGATAGAATTTCTCGAACTGACCTAAATAACGTATAGATAATGAAAATTGAATTGGTGTTTTTTTTTTTTTTTGCAAAGTCAATATTAATTTTAGTTTCCAGATAAGTAGTCCTTTGGTACGACAAAAGAAAATATCTCAAAATACCTCGTAGATGCTGTGACAGTCTAAAGATTATCGAAATTTTTTACATCATGTTTTATTAGATTTGGATGTAAATGGGATTGTGATGTTGATTTAAAACACATTTACTTTTATTTTTTAATTTTTGAAAGAAAAAAATTATGATTTGTACACGCTACGATATCCTTCAAGAAGTCAACTAACTCTCTCCGCCAAGTACACTCCTATCACCGAGTACTTCACGAAAATCCCGTCTTCTACCAGGCCCCCTGACCCCTTCAATGCCTCACCCAGTGTTGTCTTAATTAGAAAGAAATAAAAAATTATCAGTTTCATGTTGTACATGATCACTAGTAACCAGTATCACTACTTTTTCAAAAACGCTAGCTTTAGGGCATAAATGATATTATACACCATAATTAATATAAAATAAATCCTTTTAGGTGCATGACGCAGAACACCAGTACTGATGCTCTTTCAGTGTATATTGTACCTGCACTGCCAAGGTACATTGTCTTGTTCGAGCCCGGGAGATTTACCGATGGCGGAAATTCCACGGTTTTGACCTCTAGTCGGGGTGAGGCACGACGCTTTAGCAACCATTTTGAATCTCCTTTTGTCTATTTGTTTATGATCTATTTGTTTCTCTGGGTGTGAAGAGAAAGATGAAAGAAGAAGAAGCCTCATGTATCCAAAATATTGAGCCAAGTACTATCACTATTGACCGGTGGGTGAGATTAGGTGCACGAAGATTACGTGCCAACGTTTAATCTATTGCTTAAACAAGTAACACTTTATTTAATTGCTTGCAAGCTGAAAGAGATTATTATTCAGATCAATTGAAAAAAAAAAAAAAAATCTGCAATGATTCGGAAGATCCAAGTTTGTATTTATTGTATATAATTAGTTACTATTTAAGGTTCGTGTACTTCCAAATGTACATGTCTCGGATCTCGATGCTTATATTTTATCGAAAATTGATTTGAAAAAAATAATTACCCAGAACAAATTTAAAAAAAAAAAAGCAATAATTAGGAAGATCCAAGTTGCATTATTGAATATAATTAGTGAGTTCGTGTACTTCTATATGCGTGTGTGTGTGTGTGTGTGTGTGTGTGTGTGTCTCGGATTATGCCACTAGAACAAAAACTACCTTATATAGAAATAATTTTATTGAAAGTGAAGATATATTCTAGCATTTCTTCAACGTTGTTATTGCTTTTTATAGCATTTTTGGTGCTTTGAAAGATTATATAACATTCTTTTCGAAATCTGTGTTTCAAAGGCTTGTATCATCTAAGAGATGATGCAATAATTATTATCGTATAATTTATAAGACATTCGTTTGCCATCTCACTCAGACAAATAAACAAAAATCATGTTCTGAAACTTCATTATATGATCAACAATTACAAAGTCTATTACATCAATTCAGTGGTGCAAGAAACAAAACCAATTATAATCTCTTTACATAGTTTTCCAATAACGACATCTAAACCCAATTGAAAACCCACCAAATGTTTGAACCCAAGGTTAGAAGAATGTAGAAAACTCGTACTCCAGCTTGACAAAAATTCAGCACGTACTTCAACTTCTAAAACCTCCAAAGTTACTGAAATTATAAGACATACCAAATGACATAGACATACTGCCATAATAAATTTGTATAGCTATCAAATCATTAGACGATATTCAACTTCTATTTTTACTAGCAGTAAATACTATAGAGTAGGCAATCATATAGAAGAATTGATCAATCATATTGAAACTAGAAAAGAAATGTTTAGTTAGTACATGAACCCCTAATGCACAGAGATCTCTTTGAAGCATTTCCAATTTCATTTAGCACTCAACAATGCATAGATTGGCTACTGTCAAGCAAATCTTTAGAATATAAAAGGTAGAACCACGCATTCAAAAGATTATACACGTGCATAGACAATGGGATATGGGCCTATCACTTCGTTGAGTTCCAGAGGTCAAATAAACAAATGAAATAAGATTTACAACAACTGAGAATCTTACATTGAGATAATTGGGGATGGAGGCATATCGGATTATTTGAGCCAAAATCACAATGTTTAGTTGTTTCCCCAAGATTAATTGTTTGCCAACAATAGATTCTCTGTTATTGGTATTGTGCATGTGCTCTGTCAACACCCAAGGCAATTCCTGAAAGTAGAAATTGAACATATACAAAAGAATTAACTAAAAGGTGCCTATATTGAGAGATCGTCCGAATAAATATGAAAATAAAATGAGAATCTAAAAAAGTAAACATAGAAAGAATCATATTCTTCGTCTAGCGCTATTCACCTTGTTTGCTCAATTTATTCATGCACTTCTGTTCTCTTTCCATCCCAAGGCAACCTATAATCGTATAGGTCAATTTTGTTTTAGCTTCAATTATTATAGGATCCTCATTGACGGATTTGGCCCATTTTGCAAACAATAAATAACAAGTTGAATCCTCATTGACGGGATTTGGCCCATTTTGCAAACAATAATTGACAAGGTACTAATGAGTCAAACTTTTACCTCCATTGGAAATGCCACATGCTGAGTTTGGAACTCTGGAAAAGCTGAATCAAATTGAACCAAAATTCATAGTTTTTCCATGAACCAGAAAAATGAAGAGATGGTTAACATATGAATAAATTTGTTCAGATCTGAAGAGGCACCTCCCAAAAAATGATCTGGAATGAAACCCTTAGAAAAAAAAAAAAAAAAGATAGATAGATAGACAAGAAAATCAAAAGGAAATAAAAAAAGAGTGATAAATAATATCTCTTACAGAGATTAAATCACGAGAGGAAAATAAATACATACAGAATTTATGTATTCAGATTTGGCGAGTAACACCTAGAAAATGGGGAAAACCAAATAGGAAATTTTAAGAAACCCAAATAAGAGAAGAAATCTACAAACTGTTCGTATTTCATTTTTGGCAATTTTGATTGAGAGTGTTGCGCCCTAAATCAAAATGAAAAGGGATAGAAAAAGAAAATCAAACAAAAGACTACCACAGAAACATGATTGTCGAGTCCCAAAAAAAAAAATAGAGAATAAGATGGGAGAATAAATTTACCAGATACGATTGCAGATTTGGAACTTGGATTGAGGGAGTTTACAATTTGGTGTTGGGATCGTTAATGCTTGCAGCTTCAGAGATTTGAGAGATAGGGTAGTGGGTTAGGTAAAGCTTTTTTTTTTTTTTTTTTAACTTTTCATATTCTTTTCTTTAATTTTGGGCGGGCCTATTTTTTTTTTTTCGAGTTCGGCTGGCCTTCTTTTCCCTCTAAAAATGTGTTTCCCGCTTTTTAACATAACAAATTTTGGAAAACGCTATCGTCACATGCTATAAAAGTCTATTATTCTTTTTCCTTTTCTTTTTCCGCTGATGGCCTCACATTTATTTCTTGTTTGATATGTTATTTTTGCAAATTTAGGATGCGTTTGATATACCAAGTTCGAATGAAAATTTTTTAATTGAAATTGATTGATTTTTAGAAAATTAATTAAATTTTTTGTTGTTTTTTCATGGGAAAAAAAAACTAAAACTAAATTGAAATTTTGACTCCAAACCTAATGTCCAAACTCAAGCTTAGAGACGAAGGGTGGAATGATTGCCTTTTTTATTTTTATTTTTCTTTTCTCCTTTTATTTGTTTGTTTGTATTTATTTTTGTTTTTGTTTTTTTGTTTTTTGTTTTTGTTCTTTTCAAGGTGCAATTCTTTTGTTTTTCTTTTAATTTTTAAAATTATTTAAGAGATTAATATGATGTGTTTTCTCTTTCTTAAAAAACCATAAGCTTGGTAGTTTTTCTTTTTCTTTTCAAGCAATTGGTTGCTTCTGGACTCAAATTTTGAATTCCCTAATTTTTTAATAATTAAAAAACAAATTTTATCTTTTTAAAAAAATTCAAATATATTTTCTCTTAAGTTTAACATAAACTCTAGGATTTTAAAAATATTTTATATATTAATTCATAACTCACTCACTTATACTAATGAGTTTTGTTTAGTATCCATATTTTTCAACTTTTGAAATCTCAATAATTCTTAAATCATATGTTAAATTTATTCATATAAATATAGGCAAATTTATGCATCTATCCAAGGTATTTATTAATATCCATGGATATCCAAGTTTTCAAACAGGGAAAAGTCCATTAAACTCATCAAATGAGAAAATGTGCAAAATATCATACCAAAGTCATGGAAAAAACAAGTATATATACTAAAATGTCATGCCTCATCACCAACCGATCTAATGATGGGTCGTTTGAGAGAATAATTAGAGATGGAGTTTGGAAAATATTTTGATTGAAGTTGAGTTGAGTTTTAAAAATATACGTTTGGCTTGAAAAAAGATAGTTTGAAGTGAATATGAGAACTTAAAATGTGTTTGAAAAAAAATCAATATTGATTTTGTTTTATTTTTCTAAAAATAAAAAAGAACAATTACATGTTCTCACTCCACCAACGTGATGAAGTCAAAAGTCATCATTCTAAATTGCATTTACGATTGACATTTTACGGATATTTTGTCCATATTTTTGTGGAAATTTCAAGAACATTTCATAATATTTTGTCATTTACTACTATACTTTTCACAGAAATCAATATTTTTGTAAAAAAAATGGATATATAAGGAAATTTCTATAAAGATTTCACGGATATTCTACGGAAAAAATACGACACTTCTATTTTTTTTATCTTTTAACGTAATTAAATTCATGATTTATTTAATTACTTACAATTTATATATATTTATACAGTAGAGATTGAGAGATATGTGGCATGTCCGAAATTATATAAAATAAATACTCAAATGTCATATTGTCTTAGTATCGATGTTGTTTATACTAATAAGTTATTGCAAATACTATCGAATATTTTAAAAACTTTTTAAATATTAATGTTTCCATACCGTATGAAATAATGAATATAATATACTAATATTACGTGATATTTCAATGATTTTACTTAATTGCTGAACGTCAACTTATCGTTTACTATATTATGCTCAATTCTTGCCATTTAATTTATCAAATATTTAGTAGTTAATTGAGAGTTTCATTTATTTTATGTATTATTAACTATTTTAGAATTTCATAAAGTTTTATTGAAAAATCTATTATTTAAATTAATTTCCATATTTTACATCAATTTCCACCGACATTGATATTTCCATCTAAATTTCTGTAAAATTTAAGCACTGATACTTCCGTAAATATTGATATTTTCATCCTTGTTCATTATTGAATTATTGATTGAAACAATCAAATTGCAAGTTGAAAAGGAAGATATTTGATTTAGACTTATTACAGAAATGCCACCCTCAAATTTAAATTTCCAATTTAGTTTTTCTCCCTTTCTTTCGTGTCTTTAATTTTATTTTATTTTTTCTTTTTTCTATTCCGGGTCGTCTCTTTAAAGGCAGTTTTTTTGCTAAACCTCCTTGTAGGCATTTTGAAATAACGAACTTAGGAGGAGGCGTTTGGAACGCCGATTGTAATGAGAGTTTTAGAGATTTTTTTTTTTATTGAAAATGAGTGAATGTTTATAAATGTGTATTTGGTTGATGGTTAAATAGTTCAAAAACTTGAAATATATTTGGATAAAAAATAACAATATGAATCTTATCTTACTACTCTCATCATTTTATGTAGTTCAAAAAAAAAAAAACTTATTTTGACTTGTTGATGTCGTTGGAACCTCAGTTTCTTTTTTTGAGAGAGTAAGTAGTAAACTTGACTCTATTCGAATGATATCATTCTTCTGTTTCCAAAAAAATAGTAATAATATATAGAGGTTGAATAAAGAAACTGCCACAAAACAATTATTTTAACATTGGTAAGGTTTGGATTATAAAATTTGGTTTTGAATTTAATTATACATTTGGTGAGGTGTTTAAATTGCTGGAGTTAAAAAGTATAAAAACTTAAAAGGTATTTGGAAAATATATACATCAACATCGAGTTTGTTTTATTCGTCTCGAAATTCTATGCTATTAAAGAAAACATTCCATTTGGACTAATATATGCAAAGTTTTGGATTTTTACAGTTTAAGTTAGAAAACTATGAAGAGGGTATAGTTTTAGGTTTTTTTTTTTTTTTTTTTCTTTTTAACTTCAGTGGGAGTATTCAAACTTTTTAACTTTTGATAGGGTCAGATATGGAATTACCATTAGGTCATACTTACAACCACAAACGGGGGTTTAGTTTTGAGTTATTTATTATTGGGTATACTATTGGTAGTATTTGTTTTTTAACAATAGTTCTTGTATTCATAATTATATCAAAATAATTATAAAAAAAACTATGTAGAATTGACAAATTTTGATACAAATTTAATTATCCGAAAACATAACTCTTCCAATAGGATATATTTTCATGTTCTAGCACAAAAATTTCATTTAATTTTTTTAAAACTTATGAAATTTTGATATGTTTACATTCATTTTTAGAACTTTTTTCATGATGTGCATTGGTTCTCTTTGTAAAGTCTGTTTGATAATTTCACTTAAATGACAATAAATTACTGTTAGATTATGTGGCAATGTGAATGTCTATTAGGATTTACACTTATTTGTAAGTCATATACTGATTTTCATAAAATATATATTGCCATTATTATTCATGTGGGAGTTTCTACATATTTTTAAAGGGTGGCATTCTATTATGTACAAATTTAGGAATTGCTTGACTATGGTAGCATTATGTTGATGACGTTCTGGATATGGTTTGTATTGATGACTGACAAGGTTGAGTTAAAGGCCCATCTCTTTCTTGTCATACCTAAGGAAGTTGATCACTCCTGTAGTGCTGAAATTGAGGCGATAATAAGGCCATCACCAGAGCCTTTTTACTTATAAAAAAAATTTAGGAACTGCTTTTTTGAAGGAAAAAAATTCAACTGACTGATCTTTTAGATTGTTTACCATATTAAATTTACAATTGCGCAGTACAAAACTGCTCCATTCATAGATCAGACCATTAAAAATTTAATCCAACAACTAAAATCGTAATTCATGTTAATAGTATAACATAGAATGTCCTAACATAGAAATTATCATTTTTAAATTCAATATTTATAAAAATAAAAATAAAACAAAAGGTTCATGAGGCACATGGCTAATGAATATAAATTTAGTTGACAAAACCACGCAAATAAGCCTTTAGTTTTAGAGAGAATTGCGAAAACATCTACTCAAATGGATACGTTTATGTTTGTTGTCATCTTTTAATGCCTTTAGTTTTGGAATTTTGACTTCTAAGGTGTTAAATAAGTATCCATAAAGTTGACATGCATATTATGTGGTATCAACCTATCAGGATAATAATTAAGCTTCACATGGTGAACAAATATCTTGACAACATCTTGATAATTTACATTACACCTAAAATCAAAATATTTCATTTTTCGGCTTTTAACTACAAATATTTCAAATTTTTTATTTAAAAGATCTTAATTAAAATAACAATTTTTTAAGATATGGGAGACAAAACGTGTCACTTCAAATTTAACCAATAAACTTTGAGTGAATAGTTTGAAAATAATCTCAAATATTTCTCATTATACTTAAATTCGAGATCTCTTATCTATCAAATTACTTGTGAGTGATCCAATTCCATTTGCTTCTACTTCAATTACAAAAACTTTCATTTTTAAGCTTCATATAATGCTAAACTATCAATTTAATATATCTTAAACACTATATAGTGGGACTAATGTGTTGAACGTTACTCAAATCTAGTCAATTATGTATTTACTTGGATCTTCCTACCACTACAAAAGTCAGCGGTATATATAAATTGATTAATCTGCACCATATAAACAAGTAGATATTATCAATAACAAAGATAACGAGGGAAAAACAAAAACAAAACAAAAACAAACAAAAACGAAAAAAAAAACCCTTTCAAGAATAACAGTAATTTACTAACCGTTAAGGAACCGGATGATGATTGTGTGAAGAGAACAAAGGATATAGGTAGGAAGTTCCTATCCTTAAAAACTTGGAGAAAATTTCAATACTTTCTCCTCTGCTTCAGTGTAAATCCCAAAAGATTTCCAGATCGCCACGCAATTCTCTGATACCTTCTCCGAGTATTATTGTCCGGTCAATGGCAAAATCATTATTATACAAGTGAACTTCTCAAACGCACCTAAAAAAGAGCAACAATATACCTCATGAAATAATAAGTAATGAACAACATAAATTTATACCTCAAAATTCATAAGTTATGATTAAAAAAAAATGAGAGAGAAAGAAGAAAGGAAGACAAAATAAAGATAATTGATTTAAAGTTTAAAAAGAAAATCATCATTTCTATATTAGAGTTTGTCTATTTTGCATTTTTTTTTAATCTTAATACAATTTCAATAGATCTATTATCTAGGATTCAAAGTAAATATTTAAGTTATTATTTAACATCTGACTCTATAAAGGAACGATTCGAATTCCCAATCTTCAAATTTACAAAAAAAAAAGTTATAACTTTTCTTATCTATTTTGAACTAAGGAACAAAATCATTCAAATAGAACTTCAATCAAAGTCATTCAAATATAGTCAATATTTTTTCTTAAGTCATTCAAACAGTCTTTTTTTTTGGGGGGGGGGGTGGGGTGGGGTGTTGTTAAGACATTGAAATAGAGTCAATTTCTTACTTTGCAACACATTGAAACAAAGTCAAATAGCAGCAACATCGTGCATCATTATCCCAAATAAAA
>CM046364.1:9754705-9807275 GCA_025413025.1 Ficus hispida | reverse complement strand
CCCTCATCATCATATCTAGTGATGATGAAGATGACGAAGACGAAGACATGGAAGATCCGAGGAGATTCCGGACGACGAGGAGGATCCCGAAGAGTTTCCCCTCGAGGACGAGCCACATCACATCGTTCCAGATGACGGGGACTGGGAAGACGATTTAGAGGACGACACGGATTCCGAGATATCCGCGCTTGAGATCGAAGTCATCCGTTGAATTAGGGCCGTTTGGTTTTATACCCTCTTTCGTTTGTAATAGAACTTTATTTATAATATGTTATGTACATTCGGACGTTAGGATGTACCTTATGTGTGATGGGAAGTGTTAGATCACTTCCATCTTGTTGCTTTAACCATGTGTATTTTTGGTAAAGTGACAAGTATTCTTTTTGAAAATATGTAAATATCAGTACCCGGCACCTTTTTGAAAAATGCCGAGGGAATCATGTATTTTGAAAAGCCTTGTATTTTGATTATATACAAAGAGACCGTGCTGAGACGGGTTAAATGAAATCAGATGATATTTTCATTTCTCTTTACGAAATTTTTACAAGTAAATATGTCATTAAATATCTGCCTTTGAGTTATGGCAAGATACAAGTATATTATGATGTTACATGCATGTCGTGAGATTTTATGATGTAATGATAATAATTATATGAAAGAAGAGATGTGATTAATATCTTTTCTTGCTATAGAGACTACAAGATGGTACGTCCGCGAAGAACAATGCCGGTAAATCCTCCGGCACAGGATTTGACCGCCATATTAGCAAATATTCAACGCCAGCTGCAAGAGCAGCAACAAGAGATGACTCTTATTCGGGAGCAGCTAGCTCAGCAGAATCAGGGACCCAGAGTCCAAGAGGTTCCACCACAGGCACAGCCAGTCCCTCCGGCAGTGCCGCCAGTGCAACCTATTCCTCCCGTAGCACCCCAAATGCCGAATGTTCCTCCGGTAGCCCAACCAGAGGTCAGGCAGGAAATTCCGCGGAACGCTGAGGTTCCAATAGCCCCGGCTGAAGTACAGATGCAGCCACAGCCGGTGAGAGAGGACCTTCTGTATGAAAGGTTCAGAAGGATGAAGGCGCCCGAGTTCGAGGGGCCAATTGATCCGATTGCAGCAGACAACTGGCTGATCGACATGCAAGTCATTCTGGATTTTATGCGCTTGACCGAGCAAGAGAAGTACTCTGTGCATCCTTTGCGCTGAAAAAGGACGCGAGGCACTGGTGGATAACCGTGCAGATGAGAAGAAATGTGCTGACTATGTCCTGGCAAGACTTCGTGGACGAGTTCAGGGCTATGTACTACAACAAAGAAGTCCTGGCTGCCCAGCAGGACGAACTCACCAGTTTCACTCAAGGATCCATGACAGTGATGGAAGCTGTCAAGAAGTTCGAGCAATTGGCCCGGTTGTGCCCGAACTTAATTACCAGTGAAACTGAGAAAGTGCGGTTGATGATGAAGATGTTCCGCACGGATATTGCCCGTCAAGTGAGTGCTGGAGACAGTTCCCCTGTAACAGTGTCGGACTGTATTGAGAGAGCCCTGAGAGCCGAGTATTGGATCAACAGAGATAAGGAGGCCAGAGCCCAATTTTACAAGTCCAAGAAAGAAGAAAGAGCTCTAGTCAAGACGAACCAGTCTCGTCAATCCACGGAAGCTAAGCCACAAGCCCAGGCCAGCAACCCCAATGCACAAGGTTCCCGACAACCCGGAAAGAACAAGCGGAAGGGGAATTTCAACAACCAGGACAGCAGAGAAATTTCCCCCAGAGAGGAATAACCAAGGCAACGAGAGGGACAAGAATAATTACCCCCAGTGCGACAAGTGTGGTAAAAAGCATCCGGGTGTCTGCCGTCAGGGGACCAACACTTGCTATGTCTGCGGCAAGGAAGGGCACTACGCGAGAAGCTGTCCTCAGAACGCACAGCAGCAGTACCAGCCCTATCCGAACAGAAACCCCCAACACCAGCAATTACATGCAGTCCAGGCTGCACTCGAAGGTCCATCGATTGCCCAGGGTAGATTGGAGGCACCCGAGCCACGGGCCAGGATCTATGCTTATACAAGGGGAGATGCAGAAGCGGGCACCTCCAACGTGGTGACAGGTCAGCTTTCTATCGCCACCTATGATGTAATTGCCCTATTTGATTCTGGCGCTACCCACTCGTTCATATCGATGGAGTTCGCTCAGAAGCTACGCAGAGTCGGGAGTAGAGTAGAGCAAACCTTTTCTGCATCTTTGCCATCGGGAGAAGTTTTGTGGTCCAGCTTTTGGATCCGAAATGTTCCTATTAGGATCAATGGCAGAGAATTACTCGCAGATCTCATCGCAATCAGGTTGCAAGATTTCGATGTGATCTTGGGGATGGACTTCTTAGGCCGTCACAACGCAAGGATCGACTGTCGAAAGCGTAACGTCACGTTCAGCCCCTGCGACGATGAGGATTTCAGTTTTCAAGGACAGTCCCGACGTTCCACCACAAAGCTCATCTCCACAATGAAAGCTTGGAAAATGATAGCCAATGGATGCCAGGGTTATTTGGCTAATTTGGTGGACAAGGAGCAAGAAGAATTGACACCGGAAGGAGTTCCTATTATTAGGAATTATCTGGACATCTTTCCACAGGATCTACCCGGACTTCCACCGGAGCGTGAGATTTCCTTCGAGATCGATTGCTACCCGGAGCTGCACCAGTGTCAAAAGCGCCGTACAGAATGGCACCGCCGAGCTAAGAGAACTCCAAGTACAGTTGCAGGAGTTACTCGACAGAGGATTCATCCGACCAAGCCACTCTCCATGGGGAGCACCTGTCCTGTTCGTTAAAAAGAAGGACGGATCGTTGCGCATGTGCATCGACTACAGAGAATTGAACAAGCTGACGATCAAAAACAAATACCCACTGCCCAGGATCGACGATTTGTTCGACCAGCTTAGAGGAGCAGAAGTGTTCTCCAAAGTGGACTTGCGATCAGGTTATCACCAACTTCGAATCAAGGAGTCGGATGTGTTCAAGACAGCTTTCAGGACGCGCTATGGGCATTACGAGTTTTTAGTAATGCCATTCGGATTGACAAACGCCCCAGCTGCATTCATGGATCTCATGAACCGAATTTTCAAGGAATACTTGGACAAATTTGTCATAGTTTTCATCGACGACATTTTGATCTACTCAAGATCCAAAGAGGAGCACGAGCAGCACCTCAGACTGGTAATGGAAATGTTAAGGCGACATCAGCTATACGCCAAATTCACGAAGTGTGAATTTTGGCTGGATAAGGTTCACTTTTTGGGGCATGTAGTATCAAAAGAGGGAGTTTCCGTAGATCCAGCGAAGATTGAAGCGGTTAGCTCATGGCCGACCCCCAGAAACGTTACTGAGATAAGAAGCTTCCTAGGGCTCGCTGGATACTATCGACGTTTCGTAGAGGGATTCTCCAGGATAGCAGCACCCCTCACGGCCCTCACCAAGAAGGACAAAAAGTACGAATGGACTCCAAAGTGCGAGGAAAACTTCCAGAAGCTGAAGAGAAAGTTGACAAGTGCCCCGGTGCTCATCATTCCTAATGTTGATGCGGGAAATTTCGTAATCTACAGTGACGCTTCTAAGATTGGATTAGGAGCCGTTCTGATGCAGGACGGAAAGGTGGTAGCTTATGCATCAAGACAGCTGAAAAATCATGAACAGAATTATCCTACGCACGATTTGGAGCTAGCAGCTGTGGTCTTCGCACTTAAGATATGGAGACATTATCTGTATGGAAACAAATGCGAGATCTACACAGATCACCAGAGCCTCAAGTATATTTTTACTCAGAAGGAGCTGAATATGAGGCAGAGAAGATGGCTGGAGTTAGTAAAGGATTATGACTGCGAAATCCTTTACCACCCTGGAAAGGCCAACAGGGTAGCCGATGCGCTGAGTAGGAGATCAGTAGGCACACTGATGTCCATTGAAGCGCTTCCCAAGGCATTGCAGAAAGAGATCAGTAATTATCAACTGGAAATAATCACCGGGAGATTGGATTCCCTGACTCTTCACTCAGATTTGCTGGATAGAATCAAGGCGTATCAGGGAGAAGATTCCTCGTTAAGAAAGGCGCGGCTTGCTGATCAGGACAGCAAAGATTTTACGACTTCTGCAGACGGAATAATCCACTTCAAGAGACGGATTTGGGTTCCAAAAGTAAAGGATTTAAAGGAACAAATCCTAAAAGAAGCACACCAGACGCCATACTCTGTACATCCCGGAGCAACCAAGATGTACAAGGACCTCAAGGAGACATACTGGTGGCCCAACATGAAGAATGACGTGGCAGAATTCGTATCAACTTGCTTAACTTGTCAGAAAGTTAAGGCAGAGCACCGACATCCCGGAGGCGAACTACAGAAAATTGAACTCCCAGAATGGAAATGGGAGCAGATTACGATGGATTTCGTAGTAGGATTGCCAAGGACGACGAGTGGGAACGATACGATTTGGGTCATTGTCGACAGATTGACCAAATCAGCCCATTTTATCGCCATCAAAGCCACCTTTTCAGTAGAAAAATTGGCCGAACTCTACGTAAATCAAGTCGTCAAGTTGCACGGTGTGCCAAGATCGATCATATCCGACCGTGATGGACGTTTTACTTCGCGTTTCTGGACCAGTGTTCATATGGCAATGGGGTCGAGATTGAAGTTCAGCACTGCATTTCACCCTCAAACCGATGGTCAATCGGAGAGAACTATCCAGACACTTGAAGATATGCTGCGATCGTGTGTCTTGGACTTCAAAGGAAATTGGGATCAGAAGCTTCCGTTGATTGAATTCTCGTACAACAACAGCTATCACTCTTCGATTGACATGACACCGTTCGAAGCGTTGTATGGGAGAAAGTGCAGATCGCCAATTAATTGGCAAGAAGTCGGCCAGAAGCAGCTACAAAAGACAGACTTCATCAGAAAGACCTCCGAGGATATCCAGAAAATCAAACGAAGGCTCGACATTGCTTTCAGTCGTCAGAAGAGTTACGCTGATAAGCGTCGCAGACCTTTGGAATTTCAAGTTGGGGACGCAGTCTTCATAAAGATTGCTCCGATGAAGGGAGTAATGAGGTTCGGTAAGAAAGGAAAGTTGAGCCCGCGCTACACAGGACCGTTCGAGATCTTAGAAAGGGTTGGAAAGGTCGCGTACAGACTCGTTTACCGCCAGAGCTATCAGCAGTGCACGACGTTTTCCACGTTTCAATGCTCAAAAAGTATATCTCCGACCCTTCCCACATACTTCATCAGGAACCGGTAGAGGTTCAGACCGACATGACATACGAGGAGAAGCCTGTCAGAATCCTCGATAGGGAAGATAAGGTCCTGAGGAACCGAACGATTCCTATGGTCAAGGTTTTGTGGAAGAATCATGCCGTTGAAGAAGCGACATGGGAAGTCGAGAACGACATGAGAAGAAACTACCCCGAATTGTTCTGATTTTCGAGGACGAAAATTTTTTAAGGGGGGTAGATTGTAACACCTGAATTTCTTCGATTCATATTTTATAGAAATTTCGTGTAAGATGTTTACCGTAATCGGTATTTCATGAGGAAGTTCGTTTTAGAACTTAAATTGTTTAATGAGTTCTTAAGATTTATTAAGACTCAAAAACAAATTGTATGAACTCGCAATAGACCTTTACGAGTGAAAGAGGTCGTATTTGCACATTTCAAGACAAGTCGACGTTGACCATTAAGTCGGTTAGACCGAAACGGTCGAAAACGTCAAACAAGAATATTTTTTTTTAAGATCACAGTATAAGTGAAATTACTGCTAAAAACTCATTTCGTGATCAAGATGAGTTTGAATAGGAATTAAAATCACCTTAGAAAAATCAAGCATACTAAGTTAGAGTTCAGGGCGAAAGGATTCGGAAAAATAGGAGAAAAGATTTTTTCGAACGAGTTTTTCACAGATCGAAAATTTTAATGCAATATAATTTTCGATACTGAGTATTTAAGTAACTCAGTATTAAAATTTATTGCAATGTGTTGAAATTACACAATTTTTCAAAAAGATTGAACCAAACAAGCCTTTAAGCTTAATTTTAGCACAATTAAGCTAAGTTAGGACTTAATCCTCCACACACATGGACCAATGAGCTTGTGACACCTCATCTATGGGTTGTCAACCACTCTTCCATTTCTTCCCCTCTAGCAGCCGGCCACTCATGTCCTTGTGAGCAATAGCTTGCAAAAATTGGAGGACCAATTAGCAAGTTTTGAACCAAATTTTCTTGGAAAAGAAAGCCTATGATTTCCCCTAGCTAGAGACACTATTTGTAGGGATTTCAAACCCCAAAGTTCAGCAGCCCTTAACCCCATGTTCAGCCATACCATTCGGCATTTCACTCCAAGAAATCCGAAAAAGAGAGAGAGAGAGAGAGAGAGAGAGAGAGAGCTAAGAAAAACCAAGAAAGATCAAGCCAAAAAAAAAGTGGTGAAGAACCTCCCTAAAGCTTCGGTTTTTGTGAGTTCAAAGGTAAGATTTTTGGGCATTTTTCTTCTCTTTTCTAAGGTTGGTTGGGAGAGGAAGTTAACAAAATTTTTGTGACCATTTTTGAGGTCCAAACCGTGCACCATTGGAGGCTAAATTTCAACTAGGATCAAGCTAGTGTCACCCGGATTTTTTTGAGGTAAAAATCCGAACCTTGCTCTAGTTCTTGGTTCAAATTTTTGGTTCATTTTCTCAAGGATTTTACCATGTATTTCAAGCACAAAAGTTGTAAGAGCTTGAGCTCATAATTTTCGGTTTTGGCCCTAAATAGCTTAGGTTATATTTTTATGCTTGATTTAGGTTTTTGAGGTGATTATTTGCATGTTTGGTTGGAGTAATGCTCTATGATTTTTTGTGTGATAGAGATGCATGTTAGGGTTTATATTTAAGGGTTTCATGTCTTTATTATGGTTATCAAATTTTTAGATGCATGTTCTAGGGTTTGTATGATGTTTTGGTTGAGTTTTGTTGAATGTGTGTTTTCCTCTCAAAACCGTGGACCAAAGGGAGGTCTCGGCCTTGAGTTGAATCCGAAGCACGGGATTTAAAATTTTATGTGAATGAGGGACGTTAGAAGACGTGCATGTTTTATTAGGTCCCGCATTGGGCGGTCGAGCTAGAACAACGTATAGGGACGTGAAATTTGGACTAACACCAAAACTGCTCTCGGGTCCAACACCCGGCAGCTCGGAAAAGTAGGATTTACAGGTCCTTAGAGGCCGAATGGGTAAAAACTTAAAACACAAAAGTTGTTCGTTAGGGTATTTCCTAGGGGGCACCGCGGACAGATTTTAAAAATAAGGCTCCAATGGCCTTTGTTTTGAAGAAAAACCGAGAACTGGTCAGGGTGACCAGGTTCCAACGATTCACATGTGTTCAAACAAAAACTGGTATTAACTGAGCCAGAATCAGAAAATGTTCAAAACATGAAAGTTTTAGATCTTTTTGTTAGCTATAACTTTCGTGAAGAAAGTGTTTCCAAATTCGTTTTACATTTTAAGTTATGAACTTTCAAACAAAATCCGTGCAGTGAGCAAAATCTCATGCACGGGATTTTCTAGACAATGACTAGGAAAAAACGTTTTCCAACTTGCAAACATCATTTTCAAACCCGAAAACCGTTCCAAAGGCAGTTTTCGATCCCCGAATGTTTTATAGAAATGTTTTCAAGTGTTTTGTAATTTTCAAGACAAGTTTGGGTGCTATTCACCAAACTTACGTAAATAAACAAGAAAAATGACATCTTAAACAAGTTCAAGGTTTTCAAGATTAAAATGAAAAAGATACTGCGTTAGTAGCCGAAAAATTATTTCGAGTTACTAGGGCCTTGCCCAAGCCCTGAGTTAATCATGCGGATTGAGGTTAAGTTAAGATTATGATTCTCTACATGAACCCGTAATTAATAATTTACGTTGTGGGTTACGCCATGTGACCCCTTCGCTTGTGTTAGAAGAGGGTCTTATAACCGAAAAATAATTATGTTGGTTTAATCCGACATTAATCGATCTTAGAATAGAGACCTCACGTGTAAACGTCCATGGGCAGGAGGTGATCTGCGAGCGTGCTCGGGAAAGGAAAGTCGATCACGCGAACAACAAAGATAAAGTAAGTACAACGCCGCCTACAGCATAGGCTAAAGTTGTATGTTTTCTTAACATGTTTGCTTTACACTGTTTAAGTGTTATTTGATGATTTGCTCGATGGTTGCAATATGTTTACTGTACGATGAATGTTTAAGTATTGTTATCATGCTTACGTGAAAAGGTACGACTGTCTATGCATTGATAAAACATGAGATTAGGAGACATCATATAAGTATGCTCACTAATCTACCAAGTGAAAAGATGTCAAGAAAGACTTACAAACAGAATGTTTGAGAAAAGGCCACAAGAGCCAGTGTTGTGCCCCCTGATGACGATCGGGTCGAAAGCTTAGGTAAGTTCCTTAAGCTGCGCGCCGGGTACATACACATCAAGTTAACGGGCCCACAAGTAAAAATCAACAAGATAAAGTGTGATACAAGAAAGCAAGCATAATTGGACATAAACGGTTCATGCATTTCACGACAGAATTTCATGTTTAAGATGAAGAAATCGATGATATGATGCTATGTTATGTTTTCATGTATAAGATGAAGAAATCGATGATACGATGCCATTATATGTTTTCATGTTTAAGATGATACGATGCTATGTTTATGATTTCATGAAAAAGGTCATGTATGTTTTGTGTATTTGGTTTGCGGTATAGGAGTTGTACTTGCTGAGCTTTCGCTCATTGTTTGAAGTTTATGCTGTAGGTAAACAGCCTGTCTTGAATTGACTGCATGGTGGCGGGTAAAGCCGGTGGCGGTGAAATGATGAACGGGTTGGGATTCACAACTCAAAAGGATTTAATTAATATATCTATTTTGAGAAAACAAACAGTTATTTTATTTGTGTATGAATGTATGTAAATATTTTCTAAGTATAATGCTTCCGCTATTAAAAAAAAAAAAAAAAAAAAAAAAATCCCCACTATTTTCATGATGAAAAATGGGATAAAACAAGTTTAAGATCAAGTAAGTTAAGTAAGTCAAGTAGTGACGGCCCGTACAAGGCGGGGCGTCACAAAATGAACTCAAGATCTAAACCACCCCTAAAAAGAAGTCAAGATCCGCCACCAGACCCACGAGCTCCATCTCCACAGGCCTTGTGGAGACATAGATCCGACAAATATTAAACTATTAATCTCAAATGTCAATTAAAATAATTTATATATAAAAAATTTGTTTTTATATAAAAGTCATGAATAAAATGATAAGCATAATTAGAAGAAAAATACAATCACGTTTATATAATAGAAAAGCTTGAGAAAATTTGAGGATTCATTTGGCTTTTAGATTTGAATCTAAAGTTTTTAATTTAGTTTCTATCTTTTTTTGAAAAATCAATAAAATTTATAATTAATTTTTAAAAACTTAATAAACTTTAACCTAAAAATTTCATTCTAAATCCATACATCAAACACAAGCTTAAAGTTAAGAGCAGAAAGAGGCAATAGGGTAGAATTGTAATTTTTGTTTAGATCACCGGTTGAAGTTCGTTGACTTTTGAAGTTGAACATGATTACGAAACAAAATTGTTACCAACATATTGATGCATTCCTACTCTTTCCCGTCCCCATTTCGATGTGGATGGACTTTTTCTTTTTCTTTTTCTTTTTTAATTTTTTTCCCTTCTTCTTTAAGCAATCGTCGTACCAAATAATGGATTTGTGATTTTCCTCATCTATCTTTCTTTCCACTCATCCTATTTCTTCTTACCAAACACAGTACTTGAAGAAAAAGCCAGTGACCACAACATCAATAATTTATTTCTTACTATTTTTTCTAAAAAAGTTAACGCCACTAGGACAAAGTTGCTAGCTGGATGCAATTTATATTTTCATGGCCAACATTTAAATTTAACTTCAGTTAAACTGTATTTTTTTCATCTCAGTTTTTATCATTTACTGAAAAATTAATAAAATTTATAGCTAGTTTTTGAAAAATCAATGAACTCCAACTTAGAAATTTCATTTTTAACTGGCGAACCAAACGTAAGCTTAACTTCTTTTAAGGCTTCAAAGTCACTTGCTATAATAGTTTTAGCACGCATTAAAATAGTTTTATTTCACTAGCTAACTTTATATCTCTTTCTCCCTCTCTCTCTTTAATATTGTCTGATTGCTAGCAAAATTTTAAAGGATCCGATGCAGTGTAATCACGTAAGACCTTTATTTCAAATAATTAAGAAGTTTGAGATGGGATCTGCCAGAGTTAGTATGCCTAGTGAATGTTAATTACGGGGACGATTCACATATATAGATAGGAATGTTCACTAAAATCCTCAGTATCATGTCTATCCCTTAACAAGGAATGTGTTATCCCACCAAATGCACTAACCGTGGTAAGGATATATAAAAGATAATCCCGAACACTTTAAATTAAGTATTAGGATGACACGGGCAAGCCTATACATTTAAGATCCTCAATGAGAATTACACAGCTAGTTCTTGAACTTTTAATCACAAAGCTACTACATTTGTTCGTTACTTCTAGACCACCAACGGACGAGGACAAAAGGCAATACCCGGAGGCTATGGCCCATGCATGCGACATCAGTGGACGATTTAATGTAATAGTTTGATAAAATCCTTAAAAATCCCGGGATTTAAATTAGAGAATCTTGAGTATTAGAATTTGAAAAATAATGGATTGAGAATAATCTTCCCAGAAGATCTAAGAGGTAATTCAAATTTCAAATAACAAATAATCATTAGCCAATTATTTTACTTATTTTAAATTATTGTATTTATCCAAACGGTACTTATATATAAATATTTTTTTTTTCTTTTAAGAGATTATGGTGCTATATCTGCATTCATTAGCTAAGAGCTGTAATTGTAATCCTCTAAAATAGTGAGATTCCCAACATCAAGGGGGACGTTATTAAAGAGATTCCCTCAAACTCTTATAAAATTTTTGTGTTCTCTACTTTCCTGTAATTTCTTAACTGTTCATATCAGATCCGTAATGAGACTATTTATGTGTTGGAACATAATTGTAACTTTTAAAAAGTTTTAAGTAACTTTTATAACACATTTTCAGGTCGAAGCAAACTAGAAAAAAATTTGCTGATAATCTTATTTTGGTTAAAAACTAATAGAGCCCACATCATACTTTTGTAGGGCTTTATTGTCAATCTTTCTTTGCTTTGTTCCATTTGGGACACCACAAACAGGTTCAATTCCACTGCAACTAAAAGTAAAGGAAAAATAGAATTTAATTAAATTCAAACGATGCATATTATTGAAAACAATAAACGTTTTAACACAAACGACCAAATAATACTGCACTGTACTGCATCAAATGCCTTTCCAAATCCAACAATGGCACGACAAAATCAGTCCTCAACAAAAAAAAATAAAAATAAAAAATAAAAAATAAAGAGGTTCCGAGGCAAAGGGGACTACCTTAAAAAAAAATGAGGCCCCGAGGAAAATGAGACTATTCTTTCTCTCCCCCTTCTAAATTTTAAAAGGTTATAGGAAAAGAGATTAAAGTTCTCAGATAACCCTGGAGCATCGGCTCCGCATGGTATATGTGACAATTTTCTTGTCATATATCTCGATCAATGCGGTAAAACTGACTCAAAACTAAGGCATATGCGAGGAGCATGAGTGCCCTAACAACCTATATGTTAGCATGCTGGCTAAAGGCGGGCTATTTTTTTGGTCATAAAGCTCCAAGGCAAAGGGGGTTGACTAAAGACAATGGGGAATGAAGTCCCGGGATAAAGGGAGATATCCCCTGAATAAAAAGTAGCCAGTTCAAGCCAAACATTTTTAAAAGAGGCTTCCTATTCAATTTAGAGATGAGTATAGTATAATGTGGAACCAATTAAATGTTTTGTTGTATATTAAATGAATAATAAGTATACATAATTCAAAGTATTTTACAAGAATATCATCTTGCATTGTTTTTACTTATTGAGTGTTAGCCCACTAGTGTTCTTATTACACATATAATGAATCTTAAGAGTAGATGTTCAGAGGTTGGCTGGTGCTTTAATTGCCCATGATTCGATGCATATAAGATGAGATTGACATGTGAATTACGTTTTGGGTTTTTAGTACCTTTTAGTATTATACATATATATGTGTGTATATGGGTAGAGAAATATTTTGTTTGTAATAAGTGTTGTAGCTTTTTGAGATTCAAGTATAATATGTAAATATGTAGGCATGATTAATGAAGAAGTCTTAATATGTTACTTATTTTACACTATTTTAAAAAGTTTAAACAGGCCCATCATATTTACAAAAATTATCTCTAATTAGGAAATAAGTAATGTTTTTTTTAGTGTAAAATAAATGGTTCGTTTGACATTTCAAATTCAAACTACAATGTACTTTTTCATTTCAGTTTTTATCTTATTCTGAAAAGTCAATAAAAATTATAACTAGTTTCTGAAAAGTCAATCAACTATAATTTGAAAATTTCATGTCCAGCCGGTGAATCAAATGCAAGCAAAATGTATTAGAAATATGGGAGAGATGCGTTACAGTTTACTGGCTACTTGATTAAATTTTTATGGATACACCGAAATATAACATATTCCACTTCTATATAAAGGGAGATCTTACTGGAAACAAACACGACCTTTGAGATATAAACATACTAAACAAAGATGAGTAGTAGTAGCTCGGGCGAGGAAGTTAGTTCGGTTGAGCTGCTTCAAGCCCGCAACTTTCTATGGCATTTTGCAGAGGATCACGTCAAGTTCATGGCACTAAAATGCGTGATTGACTTAGGCATACCAGACATCATCAACAACCATGGCGGCGAATCAATTCCGCTTTCCAAGCTCATTGCGGCCCTCCCCATCCACCCTTCCAAAGCTCATTGTGTTCCTCGCCTTATGCGCATCCTTGTTCACCATGGATTCTTTGGAACCACCAAAAAACATCATCACCAACAAGAAGAAGAAGAAGAAGAAGAATACTCCCTCAATGTCGTTTCTCGGCTTCTCTTAGACGAATCGCCCTTCATCATAAGCATGAAACCATGTATAGCTTTCGCCGTCGCCGGCCTCTTTCCCAGATTGATTACCTTATTCAGTTCCTTGAGCACTTGGCTCTGCAACAGCGATGCCACTTTGTCGGAGACTGTGGGTGAATGTTCCATTTATGATTGGCTTGAGCACAATCCAGAGATTGGCCATATCTTTAACGAGACAATGTCGAGTGATTCCAAGCTCATCGCTCATCTCGTTCTTAAAGATTGTAAAGGGGTCTTTGAAGGCTTAAAGTCCTTAGTGGATTTAGGCGGTGGCACCGGATCCTTGGCAAAGGCCATAACTAACAGTTTCCCCCACCTTCATTGCACCGTGTTTGATCTTCCACATGTTGTTGCTGATCTTCAAGGATCTGAAAAATTGACCTTTGCTGGAGGAAACATATTTTCCGACCCAATACCTCCCGCAGATGCAATTCTTCTCAAGGTAAATTAATTATTATTATTATTATTATTTTAATAGTGGAATCAAGTGTGAAGTCGCATATTAATATTAATTGATTTTGTTCATAATTTATCTCTAATTGATTATCATCTTCATATATATATATATCATCATCATCATTTGTTTAAGTGTTGTCTTAACTTTTATTAATTAAACAGTTAATCCTCCATAACTGGAGTGAACAAGAGTGCTTGGCAATTCTGAAGAAATGTAGAGAAGCAGTTTTGAGCAGCGGCAAGAAAGGAAAAGTCATAATCATTGAGATGGTAATTGGTTTTCCGATCAATTTGGATAAAGTTTCATATGAATTGCAGCTCTTCGGTGACATTTATATGATGGCCATGTCTGGTATGGAGCGTACTGCAGCAGAATGGAAAAATCTCTTCAAAAATGCTGGATTTAGTCACTGTAAAATTACTCCACTTCTAGGAGACAAGTCTCTCATTGAGGTTTTTCCTTAATTACAAACATTTATCTATATTGGGCCATAATAGATATCTATAAATTTATATATATGCATGTACTAGGATTCAGATTAAGTAATGAATAAAAAAGGATATATATATATATATATATATATATATATATGCGATGGCTAGTGTCCTTTTCTAAGGATGTCCTTCACTTTGGTCTTATATTTAAGTCTTAAATTGTAATGTAAATCATGATAATGGGTTCCACATGATATTGGATTTAAGTTGCATTTTATATATATATATATATATATATATATATATATATATTATCTTGTTACTGGCTGTAGTTGGTAAATGTAGTGACGGGATGACAGACTAAATTTGTAATTTATAAATCTCGTTGTTGGCTACAAATATAATATCATTATTATCTATTATTTTTTTTAATGTGAATGTATTTAAATGATTTTTGCAAACGGCCTCATAACATACAGTTAGGTAGAAAATAACATCAAAATAAAATAAATATGACATGAGTTTTTTTATTTACTTTTTTAAATTTGGAAAAGATCCAACATCATTAATTCAAGTGGAGCATAGCCATTGATCTTTTTAATAGAAACATCTATTCACTTATTTAACAAGGAACAAAATGAGTGGTTTGTATTTTTGTTTTGACATGATTAATAAATACAACTGTAAATTAAATAAAAAATTTATCTTATCTTTGTACCTGCATGTCATGTCCGAAATATATATAGGATATCAGATGATATCATAACATATAGTTAGACATAGAATAACATTAAGATAGAATAAATGTAGCCCAAGCTTTTCTTTTTTTTTTTTTTTTCACAATCATCCAATATGAGTAATCCTTATAGAGAAATGCACATACTTAACAATGAACAAACACTACTACAAAAGAATGATTACACGACGGAGATTACACGACGGTTTCATAAAACCATCGTGTAAACATCTTTTTACACGATGGTTTTACTAAACCGTCGCTTAAACCTGAGGGATACACGACGGTCTCTGGGACCGCCGTTTAAGCCCTCGAGAAACCGAGGACTTACACGACGGTCCATGGGACCGTCGTGTAATACCTATGATTGCACGACGGTTTTATGAAAACCCGTCGTGTAATACTAATTTTTGTATCCCTAGACGCAGCTCTCTTTTTATCTTATAGAATTATCGCGCAGCCGCGAAAAACATCACATAAACCTGCGAAACCACGACTGCAATCCCACGTCTCGCGTATAATAATTATTTGTAAGTATAGTGATTATTACTTAATCTTTTTTTTAGTTATTTGATATTTATTGACGAATTATTATAGATATCTAAAATGGTATATATTCTCGTTTGTTTTTCTTCTTTAAGTATGATTTGTTGAATTTTTTCAATAGCTTAATATGTTGTAGTTTTAAATACAAAAACTTGATTACTGAATGAATTATATGATATATATATTATCGATTTAGGTTGGGTTCTTGGAAATGGATCGAAAATGGATGTAAGCTAATAGATTGACTAGAAAATATCGAGATGGTGTTGAAGATTTTTTATCATTTGCCAAAACTCACATGAAGAATGATAAGATTCGATGTCCTTATGTGGATTGTGGAAATCATAGGTCTTATTCAGTTGATAAAGTTAAAAGACATTTGCTTACCCGTGGGATTATTTGTTCGTACCAATAATGGTATCTATACGGTGAAATGTGTTTTAATCCATCATCGATGAACAAAGCGAAAGAACCTATGGTTGAGGAAGATGTAGGAGATAATTTGTTTGATATGGTTAATGATTTGGAATAACAGTTTGTGCATCGTCCGGAGTTATTTGAAGCAATGATAAATGATGTTGAGATGCCTTGTATGACGGGTGTCGTAAATATATGAAATTGTCTGCATTAATCAAATTATGGAACATGAAGGTATCGGAAGGGTGGACAAATTCTAGTTTCACGGCTCTTTTAGAATTTCTCAGAGAAGTTCTATCGGTTGATAATAAAATAACAGCTAGTATGTACGAAGCTAAGAAGACGTTGAGCACTTTGGGAATGGAATATGAAAAAATTCATGCATGTCCAAATGATTGCGCCCTTTACCGAAATACTTATGAGGATTTGGATAAATGTCCGGTTTGTAAGAGTCGAGATGGAAGAAGGGCAAGAATCCAATGAATGGCAGCAAAGGTGTGCCGGCAAAGGTGTTATGGTACATTCCTCCAGCACCGCGTTTGCGGCGTTTATTCCGTAATGCCGATCATGCCAAGAATTTGACTTGGCACCATGATAAATGTGTTGAAGATGGCATGCTTCGACATCCAGCCGATGCACCACAATGGAAGACCTTTGATGCCGATCATCCTGAATTTAGTGCAGAACCACGGAATCTACATCTTGGTTTGTCGGCGGACGGAATGAACCCACATGGTAATATGAGTAGTAGGCATAGTACTTGGCCCGTCATACTTATCAACTACAATCTTCCTCCGAAGTTGAGCATGAAGCGGAAGTTCTTGATGTTAATATTATTGATATCTGGTCCTCAACAACTAGGGAATGACATTGATGTGTACTTAGCACCACTAATCGATGATCTAAAGAGCTTATGGGAAAAGGGGATCGAAGTTAAAGATGCATACCGTCAAGAGACATTCACACTCCGTGCAATGTTGATGTGGACAATTAATGACTTTCCTGCTTATGGAAATCTATCTGGTTATTCAGTTAAGAGTTTTATTGGCTATCCCGTTTGTATGAAAGAAACATCTTCCATCCGATTAAAGAATGCTAAGAAAATCGTTTACCTTGGTCATAAGAGATTCTTACCACAAAATCATCGATACCGCAAACAGAAAAAGGCTTTCGATGGTAATAGGGAATAAAGAACCCCTCCCAGGGTTTTGACGGCGAAGACGTTTATGAGATGGTTAAGGATTTGAAAGTGGTGCTCGGGAAAAGAAAACGGAGTAACAATGATCCCGTGGTTGATGGATCTTGGAAAAAGCAGTCAATCTTCTACGAACTTCCATATTGGAGGACACTTTTTATTCGTCATTGCTTAGATGTGATGCATATTGAGAAAAACGTTTGTGAATTAATTGTGGGCACGTTGCTAGACATTCCTAATAAGAGCAAAGACGGTGAAAAAGCACGGTTGGATCTTAAGGAATTGAAGATTAGACTTAACTTGATCCCTAAAAAAAAAGGGAATGCAACTTACTTACTTCCGGTGAAATACACCTTATCAAGACAGGAAAAAAGAAAGCTTTGTGAGTGGCTCGCTTTTGTTAAAGTGCCCAACAGATATTCTTCCAACATCAAAAGGTTGGTGTCTATGAAGGATCTGAGGCTGATTAGAATGAAAACACATGATTGTCATATCTTAATGCAACAGTTATTACCGCTGGCCTTGCGAGAAGTTTTAACGAAGGATGTGAGATTCGCAATTACCAAATTATGTTCATTTTTCAACTCGATATGCTCCAAGGTAATTGATCCATTGACACTAGATTCGCTACAATCAGAGTTAGTTAAGACGTTGTGCTTGCTTGAGAAGTACTTTCCACCCTAATTTTTTGACATAATGATTCATCTAACGGTGCACTTAGTCCGGGAAGTAAAGCTGTGTGGACCGGTTTACTTGAGATGGATGTATCCTTTTGAAAGGTACATGAAGGTTTTGAAGGGTTATGTCAATAACCGAAATAGGCCAGAAGGATGTATAGTAGAAAGCTACATTGCAGAGGAATCGGTCGAATTTTGCTCCGAGTATTTGTCCACCACATAAGCGATTGGGTTGCCAAAGACTACAGATATTGACTGGAAATGACTAACCATCAGTATTCCATCGCCGGTAAATCGTGGTGAATGGGAGAAAGCTTGTCTCTATACCTTACATAACAGGGTTGAAGTTGAGCCTTTTATTGAGGTTCACCTACAGGAATTAAGAGATAGAAATCCAAGAAGAGGAAGAAATGAAAAGTTGTTACAAGATGAACACAATCGGATGTTTCGTCAGTGGCTACGAAGACATGTCTTCTAGAATGAAGGCTTTTCGCAAGAGTCAATGAAACTCGCTAGAGGAGCATCGACCTTTGTTACACGTTATACATCATACTTCGTCAATGGTTATACATTCTACACTTGCGAAAGAGATAAGAAACATCCTGTTCAAAATAGTCGTGTTAGTATCCGAGTCAAGTCCATGCATATTTCATCTGCAAAGGACAAGAATCCAGTTTATGGAACTATGAACTACTTTGGTTTCATTGAAGATATTTGGGAACTCGATTACTGTGGGTTACATGTAGCACTCTTTAAGTGCAAATGGGCCGACAATAATTATATAAGGATTGATAGTGATGGCATCACAGTGGTTGACTTTAGACGATTGGGATACAAAAATGATCCATTCATTATGGCATCACAAGCAATCCAAGAATTTTACACAACAGATCCCAGCAATTTAGAGTTGTCCTTAGTAGTGCCGATGCAACCAAAATTGATTCATGGTCAAGAAGATGAGGAATATTGCTTCGACATTCCTTCTTTCACACAGGGATTGCCACTGGTTGAGGAAATTGACGAATTCCATGATGATGTTTCCTACTTGGTTCGACCTGATATTGAATGGACTCGTGTTGAGCAAGCAAAGAGAAAAAAGAAAAAAAACTTGAACATTATGCCATTTATTTTGTACAACACATGACTTTATTTTTATTATAATTCAAGATGTATTATATATTTATTTTGTTATGTTCATTGCTTTATATATATATACCGTGACTATTAATTTTGATCCGAGCCACTATAGTATATATGAGTAAATTTTGTAAATAAAACACAGTTATTAAGCCGTTGGATTATGGTGACAAAACTGGATTAGACGACCCATCAGGGGATTAGACGACAGTCCACTGGAGAACCGTCGTCTAAGCCCCCAATCTGGGAGATTACACGACGGTCCCCAGGGGACCGTCGTATAAGCCACCAATCAGGGTGGACCGAGAACCGTCGTGTAATGCATCACTTACACATACATTACATGACGGTTTGATCGAGAACTGTCGTGTAATGTCAGACAAATGACCCTGCATCTTTTTTTTCTCTCCCACATTTTTATTTGTATTTATTTATACTAAGTATTACAAGATAATTATTTCACATTTACGATAAAATTTCTGAAGATTGACTCGCTGTTTGTTATTCTCTACCTGTACAAAAGGATCTTGTCTAATTCACTAATTCGTGGGAAGATACTGAATTTTTGTATTTGAAAAATGCTTCAGTGGGGATCTCTGAAGTAGATGGTGATTGATAGAGTAATCCTTGATTATAATTTCCAGTATGAGTACTGCATCCAACACGAAACTTATGGCTGGTAGTAAAACAACGATTCTCCTGTTGAGATCTAATTCAATCTTCATAGATTTCTCTAGATATTTTCTTACGATGTTTTGTTATAGCATCTATAACAGCCTCCGGTTTAGGAGGACATCCCGGCAAATAAACATCCACAGGGATTAGCTTATCGACCCCCCGAACAGTACTATAAGAATCGGTACTAAACATCCCCCCCCCCCCCCCGCGCGTTATTGTACATGCTCCCATAGCAATAACATATTTCGGTTCCGGCATTTGTTCATATAATCTTACTAAAGAGGGAGCCATTTTCATTGTTACTATGCCTGCTGTTAGAATTAGGTCTGCCTGTCTAGGATCACAGTGGGGGAGCAAGTAAAAATAGAAAAATTCATATTGGGTTTAGGGATAATCAGGCTCGAACTGATGACTTCCATCACGTCAAGGTGACACTCTACCGCTGAGTTATATCCCTTCCTTTGTCCCCCATCGAGAAATAGAACTGACTGATCCTAAGGCAAAGGGTCGATAAACTCAACGCCACTATTCTTGAACAACTTAGAGTCGGGCCTTCTTTCGCACTATTACGGATACGAAAATAATGGAAAAATTGGATTCAATTATCAACTGTTCCTATTGGAAATAGGATTGACTATGGATTTGAGCCATAGCACATGGTTTCATAAAACCGTACGATTTTCCCGATCTAAATAAAGCAGGTTTTACATGAAGAAGATTTGGCTCAGCACGTTCTATTCGATACGGGTAGGAGAAGAGCCCGACTCAGTTTTCTTTAAAAAAAATAGAGAAATCAGAACCAAGTCAAGATGATACGAATCAACTCTTTCTTCTTGCGCCAAAGATCTTGCCATTTCTGAAGGAACTGGAGTTACAGCTCTTTTTCATTTCCATTCAAGAGTTCTTATGTGCTTCCACGCCCCTTGAGACCCCGAAAAATCAAAAAATTCCTTTTCTTTTCTTAGGAACACATACAAGATTCGTCACTACAAAAAGACCATTAACTACTTCATTTATGAATTTCATAGTAATAGAAATATGTGTCGTACCGAGACAGAATTAGTAACTTGCTATTCAAATGGAACCGTCGTGTAATGTCTTTATTACACGACGGTTCGGCCAAGAACCGTCGTGTAATGTGATTTTGATGACGGTATACCCTGGTGTAACATTGAGATACCACGATGGTAACAAAACCGTCGTGTTATCTACCACGACAATCCATAATTTTTACTAGTGAAAGTGAGTGGTTCATAACATATAGTTAGATAAAAAATAACATTAAAATAGAACAAATATAATACTATGACATTAGATTCATCCTTCCTTCACTAGCTACAAGATCTATTCTGATACAACAACAAAACGACTTGTTGTTTTTGGGCTGAGATTAAATGGTTGGCCGAGAATGAGCAGTTTCATGCCAACCCATTTACCCTTCAATTGATCTCATGCGTTGATTTACATCAGAATGGTTTATATCTATTTTGAATGTGAATGTTGGTAGACTTCCCCTATACATATATATATATATATATATATATGCATATATTCGTTCTTTAAAAAAAATCCCTCTGGAAATATTTTCCTTGTGTTGGCCGCCGAACTTGGAATATGTGTAATGTAACGTAGTTTGATGAGTATGGGGTACTGAATGGTTGGAAAAAACTATTAAGTTTTTATCTCAGTTTTTGTCTTTTTCTGAAAAGTCAATAAAAATTATTACTAATTTTTGAAAAGTCAACCAACGTCAACCTAAAAATTACCTCTCAAACCCGTACTCTAGATGCATGCTTACTGTTAGAGTAATTAATTAATAAATCAGATATGAAAGAAAATGACTATTGTGATTTTATTATATCTTATTCACAGATGATTAAAACATTTTGCAATTAGTTTGACCTACAAAATTAAATTCTTAATTGTACTTCTTCAATAATCGTCCCAACTGTACACTTGCAAAATAACACACTAGTAAAAATTATGGATTAAAAGATGGTTATTTACCGTCGTGTAAAGTTTACACGACGGTTAGAGAACCGTCGTATAATCTAGTGTCATGGAAGATACCACGATGGTTCCATAACCGTCGTGGTATCTCAATATTACACGACGGTTCACACCATCGTCAAATCAAGAAATACAATAGCAAACGCCGCAAATTGAGAACTTTACACGACGGTTTTGACCCGAAGCCATCGTGAAATGTATGCCATTACACGATGGTTTTAGCTCAAAACTGTCGTATAATTGGGCTTGAATTTAAAAAAAAAATTTGGCTTTTTTTTGGCGATGGCACACATTACACGATGGTTTTTAACCATCGTGGTAACATATCCACTACGGTTTTCTAACCGTCATGGAATCTAGGTTCGTGGAATCTTTCCAGATTCCATGATGGTTTTTTAACCGTCGTGTAATGGGTAAAAGTAGGGCCAAAATGTGGACATTTAAGAATATCCCACGACGGTTTTACATAAAAAATTGTCGTGGTAAGAAAACCTACCACGACGGTTTCCCTGAGAAACCGTCGTGGTAGGGAGAGCTACCATGACAGTTTCCATAGGAAACCATCGTGGTCGCTTGTGCCTAACTATCGTGGTAGCTCATTCCTACCATGACGGTTTCCTATGGAAACCATCATGGTAGGCTTTTTGGAAAAATCGTCGTGGTAAGTAACAACAAAAAAAAAAATTGTGAATTCATTTCATTTCCCACGGGTAGCAAATCCCGTGTGTTGTCCATTATTACACATCCAATAATAAAATGATAAATAATCTGTAATTACCTGGATCACAATGTACAACAATTAATATAACGAGAGTACAAAATTTATATATTGTTTTTAGTCAATATTGTATAAAACCGCATGACAAATGTAGTCCAATCTTGCCTAACTATACTCATTTCAGCATCAGTATAAAAATCATTGGTTTGAAGGATGGTTAGTCCATTAACAGTAAAGGTTATTTCTCGCATGAAAGCTAACACAAAACAAAATAACCGCAATCTACATAACCTTCCTGTATTGGATATCAAACAGTATCAATCAACGTCTGGCAGTTACGTTGCTGTCTTATTCCTCTTCCCACCAATAATTTCCAATCATTAAGTGCCTTAACAATTTGACAAATTTCAAAAAAATTACAACAACAATTATTTTATGTCTAATCAGAGATATGAACATTAAAAAATACTTATATTGTAATTAGGTCTTTAAAATCATCACTCAGTTCGTTTCCTAGAGGATTAATATACAGGACCGAGTTATCCCACGGATCAATAACTGCTAAGATCCAATGTTAGCCACTATTATATGAAATGAGAAACAGCTTTCCCTTTTGTGCGTTTCTTAAGATCCATAGAATATTTTCGGCCCTCTCTCAAACGTAGGTGGTGCGATCTACATTCTGTTGAATTGGTGAGACAAGGACTGGAGAAATAAACTCGAACTGTTGATCCATATATGATCATGCACAACACTCCGCTAAGTATCTACAACATAATTAGGCACACTTGTTACGCAAAAACAACATATATAAGATTAAATGTATCACCTGATATAAACCATTATGTTGTTTGCACTAATTTCTTTACATGTAATGAAATGGTATACATTTTAAAACCCAATATATATGGGCATATCATCCCAACGATGAACTGTTGTAGTGGGCACACTACTTGGGTAGCGTCACGCATGGAACTTTGTGCGTAATATGTCAAAGGTCTCAATTCGAAGGGAATTTCACTAAAGTCGAACGAAGGTAGTTCTTGTTGCGCCAGTTGTTGTTGTACCTCTGGTTGTGACTGTATTTTCTTCCTCCCTACTTTCTTTTTGGTTCGTTTGCTTTCCTTAGCTTCTTGGTCAGGAGCATGACTGGGACCTTGACTTGCCTGACTCAAACTTGTTTGAATAACGACTAATCTTTTCGGCCAAACAACAAACCTAACGACAGCTTCTTCAATACATGTGGCTTCGTTCGTTGGAATAGGTAGGAGTGCACGTTTTAGTTTTAGGACTGTAATTATCACTCATATATTTTCCTCACTTAAACGAATCCCATGGATTGTGTCGGTTGGAACACAGTCCATGTATGCCTTGCCGATTGCAACAGGCACATCTTCTTCGTTAACCAAATCAGGAAGAAGGCATTCCTTACTTGCGTTCGGCATGGGCTACGGATCCGAGGCCCAGCTTCTTTTTCATTCAAGGTGCAACTAGCGTTGAAGCTGTTGTGTTGATCAATAGTCGGTGTGGTCGTCTCCTCGGCCATAGTCTCTCAATTGATACAGTGCTTCGCACAAAGTTCTTGTACGATTCTTTCCAATACGGCAAGCTATCATTTCATATCGATACTTCAGCATTTTCCCTTGAACTTTGAACAAGGTTAAAGTATTTCGACTGCTTGACAAACTTAGATTGACCTCGAATCCGATCCGAATGCTCGGCATTGCCTAATGCCTTGGTCAATATGTCATTTGTCCCTACAAATTCGAAACTTACTTGTGTCTCTTGTTCACTAAAGTCATCCTGTAATAATTAGAGAATATGTTATGAACTTGTAAACATAAAGGATTGTACAGGATGAATATATTTTAAATGTATTTGAAAACTTACTATTGTATCAGCAATTATTTTAAATGCTTAATTCTTGAACGCTCTATCGGGTTTGACGCGCATGTCCAGCCACCTAGTATGCCGCTCTGCCCATTTTCCCGTCTTCTCGAACTGCAGTTTAATAATTACCGTTTGTAAACATAAAGGAAGAAATTGGAAGTACAACATACCATTTACACATTTTGTCCAAGTAATTCACGTACATGAGCTTGGTCACCTTTCCTATATCCATCTCGGCCCCCGGTTGATCTGTATTTTCTCTTCTTTCTTATCTCACTTTCTTGTTCGAATAGTCTTTTGAATTTCGGGGTACGTCAATATGCAATGAATTTTTCCCAATCATCCTGGCTGATGGTGGGGTAATTACGAACCACTTTTGGCGGTCGTTGCCACACATTTTCTTCATCAATATGATCCTTGATAAAAGCTTGGTAAAGATCATATCTAAACTTTTTCGCTGACTCTGCACATGACTTTAAAGCTTGTTTTTTAAACGATGGCTCCACAGTGAAAGAAGTTACGACTTCCACTCACACTCTTTCTTTCCTTGGGGCTAAATCGGCACTTCTAAAGTCAGATATCCAAATGGGAACTTGCTCTCGAACAAGCACTCCAATACAACTCTATAATTCATCTCTTTCCTTCCTTAATGGTTGCCTTTTCGCGTCGAACGAAACTTCAATTCGTTATCCCTTTGTCCTAACAAGGTGAACTCTTCTCATAAGAGTTGCTCTTCGTTTACCATCTCCATCGAGATTGAATCTAGGTGAGTTGGTTCGTCATGGTTTTCCAATTTGAGTTTGAGTTTAGTATTCCTCCTCGTGATCTTGCGATATTTTAAATCAATCTAAAGCAAATCCACACCGAAACACGTTAAAAAACAAAAAATATTTGTCATTAAATCTTATAAATTCATGGCACCGAAACACATAAAAAGTAAATGAAAGCATATATTAAATCAATGTAAATCCATGCAACTAAACATATACTTTACTTAATTACGGAAATGACACATAACCTATCCAGAAAGGCATTTTATTGAGCATGTCATATGCCAACATATAAGGCACAAAATCAACCTTTTTTCCAGAAAATTCCCAAATCCGTGCCTTACCCAAGCAATTTAATTCAATCTAAAACTATTTCGAACTCAAAAAGGCATTTAATCAAACATGTCATATGTGAAAATTTAACTCACAAAATCAACAATGTTTCCAGAAAATTACCAAAATCCGTGCATAACCTAAGCAATTTAATTCAATCTAAAACTAATTCTAACTCAAAGAAGCATTTTGTCTAACATGTCAGCTGCTAACATATCAGTCACAAAATTAACACTTTTTCTAGAAAATTGCCGAATCCGTGCCTTACCCAAGCAATTTTGAGGCAATATAAATCACCTGCACAATCAACAATCACCGAAGATGTAGGGGACGGATTTTGGATGGAAAGTTCCCATATCAACTATCAATAAAATCAACACTTTTTTTTGGAAAAATCTCTAAACCATCGCCTCACCCAACCATTGTACAACAATCCAAAACTAAGTATCACTCAAAGAGGTATTTTGTCGAACATGTAGTATGCAAAAGTTTCACATGCAAAATCAACACTTTTTTCTGGAAATTTGTAAACCGTCGCCTCACCCAACCATTGTAAAACAGTCCAAAACTAAGTCTCACTTAAAGAGTTATTTTGTCGAACATGTAGTATGCAAAAAATTAACATGCAAAATCAACATTTATTTTCGTGGAAAAAATCACTCAAAATCATAACAACAATCAACAATCACCGAAAATCAAGTTTACAATCAACCAAACTAACTTCTATAAACTGTTCAGTGAAAGAGATACCTCGACTTACCAAGTACTCAAATGTGGGTACGGGTGGGTCGATCGGTACCGGCAAAGTTAACGGTCGGTTTGGTCGCAGTGGTAGAGAGAGGGAGACGAGGTAGAGAGGGTGAGGACGCGAGAGAATGGGACGAGGTAGAGAAGGCAAGGATGAGAAAGAATGGAGATGGGAGGCAAGAAAGACAATGGAAGGAGGAGGCACGGCAAGTCAAGAGAGACAATGGAGGGAGGATGCATGACAAGCAAAGAGAGAGAATGTAGGGAGAGTTTGTATATTGAGAGAGAGAAAGTAGAGGGAATGAGGTTTTTATTTTGTTTTTATATATAAAGAGCAAAATTTCCAACACATGCATGCGCGCATGGTTTTCAAAAAATTTTTAAAATTTAAAATTCTCGGCAGCTTGAGATACCACGATGGTTTTGTTACCACGACAGTTTTTTAATAAAACCGTCGTTGTAGCGAATTTTTTTTTTTTTTTTTTAAATTCCGCTTCAATTTTTTACAAATTTTAAAACATTTTTAAAAATACCTGAAAAAGTTACCACGATGGTTTATTTAACAAACCGTCATGGTATATAGGATACCACAATGGTTTTTTATCCGATATTTTTATCTTTTTTTTTTAATTCCCTTTTTTACAAAATTTTAAGAACTCCCGGTCAGGTACCATGGTGGTTTTTTCAAAAAACCATCGTGGTATTGTGACCGAAAATTTTAAAAAATATATTTTTTTTCAGCTATAATCCCACAGTCGGCCAAACCTGTGTGTTATACATGAACCAGCCCATCAATAACTCCTATTCTTGTATTCATTAATACAAAGGCATATATAAATAATATAATGTGCACAATTAACACATTTAATACAACTTATAAATTATATACAATGAAAAAAAAAAACACTGTCAAGTTTTTTTTTTTTTTTTGTTTTCTCAACAAGTGTCCACTTGACATCTAAATGAAGCAAGTGCGAGGTATAATCATCCAAATCATCAATCTCCTCCACCGGTGGCAATCTGTTTGTGAAAGATGAACTGTCGGTACAATCTTCAACATCTTCGTTGCCATCCCGGATTATTTTTGGCTTCATTGGCATAACTAAAGATAACTCTAAAATGTCGGGAACCGTTGTGTAAAACACTTGTACCACTTACAACACCATAATGAAAGGATCATTTTTGTATCCCAATCACCTAAAGTCCACCACTGTCACACTGTCCCTATCAATCTTAACAAAATTATTGTCAGCCCACTTGTATTTAAAGAGTGCTATGCGCAAGCCGCAATAATCAAGTTCACAAATATATTCAATGAACCCAATATAGTTCATGGAACCGTATACCGGGTCCTTGTCCTTTGCGGATGAAAAATGCATAGACTCCGCATGAAGGCTTACACCACTATTTGGACTGGATGCTTCTCATTTCTTTCGCGAATGTAGAAGGAGTAGTCATTGACAAAGTATGATGTATATCTTATGACTATCGATGATGGTCCTCTTGCTAGCTTCATTAAGTCTTGGGAAACGCCAGCCTTCATATGCAAATCTTTTCTTATCCACTCCCGAAATGTCCAGTTGTGCTCGTCTTGAATCCACTTCTCACATCTTGTTTTTCTTGGATTCACATCTCTTAATTCCGTCATGTGAACCTTAATGAAAGGCTCCACTTCCTTTGCGTTGTGCAAAATATACAGACAAGCTTTTTCCCATTCATCTTGATTTACTAGTGAATGAACGCCCATGGATAGTCCTTTCGACATAAATAACCCGTTCGTTGGCAACCCTATTGGGTCCGCGTTGGACAAATACTCAGAACAAAATTCAACTGATTATATTCCACTATACAACCCTCCAGCCTCTTTCGGTTCTTCACATAACCCTTCAAGACCTTCATATACTTTTCGAAATGATACATCCACCTCAAATAGACCAGTCCACAAAGCTTAACTTCCCGAACTAAGTGTACCGTTAGGTGGATCATTATATCAAAAAAGGCTGGTTGGAAATACTTCTCAAGCATGCACAAAGTCATCACCAATTCTGATTGTAGTGAATCTAGCATAAATGAATCGATTGCCTTAGAGAATATTGAATTGAAAAATGAGCATAACTTCGTAATTGCATATCTCACATCTTTCGTTAAAACTCCCCGCAATGCAAGAGGTAATAATTGTTGCATCAAGATATGACAATCATGTATTTTCAAAACCGTCTTTATAATGAACCCAGTGGAATTTTGTAGGCATACCTGGCCATTATGATCGAGAATCAGACTCACGCCTTCACCTTCCTTAAAAGTATTGATCTTCCAATAAGCGTAATAGGGTAAGATAGGACTATCTACAGCATATTGCGCCAGAATGCCATTTATCTACATGCGAAGCCGAAACAATCCAGAAGAGTGATTTATCTCGGACATTCCTGAGACAAGTTGTTGTCTGGCCACTAGGCGTTGTTCGGGCAAAAGGGTATCTGTTGGATAATCGAAGCTCTGCCATATAATCTTAGAACTTGAGTTGTAGAGGACGAAATTGTAACGACCCGCCCTTGCGTAGGCCGTTACGGTTACTTATCTTAACATACTTGCTTACAAAGGCGGAAAATATCTTACTTTTTTTTTTCTTTTTTTCTTTTCTTTTTAAAACCATTTGAGTAAAAACTTTACTACTTACTTATTTACAACATACACAATACTTATTTAGTATTTACTTTTCAAAACTATAGTGACGTAAAATAACTTGTACGTAACTAATATTCACTTATCAAAGGTATCGTAATCATAAAATAACTTTGTACTAAACAAAGCATAGACATATATATTTCAAAACGCGTAGCAGTCTCCATTCCCACGTTTCACAGACAGCCCTGCCAAGCTTCCCGTCTTATATCAAGAATTGCCAGTAGGAAGCTTACCTACAGCATAAACGTAAGTTGTGAGCTTTGGCTCAGCAAGTACAACCTTGAACCCCCAAAACAACTTAATAAAGCAATGCATGAACCAATTATGCTTTCATTTTTGCTTTCATAGTTTTGGGCCCCTTATAAGTGTACGTACCGTGGCACGCAGTCATGGAGTGGTTGGGGTGGCCAGCCCAGTCCAACTCAAACCATGAATCAAACCTGACCTAGAGCAGGTCGGTACGACACACCATACTTAAAAACCTTTTCTTAAAACATTTCTTTCTTAAAAACATATTCTTCTTCTTACCATATGATTTATTATTTGTGAACATGCCTCATGATGGCACAATAATAAACATACATCATAGTAAACATACATCATACATAACACATAAATGCATGATATTTTAAAAACATGCAAACTCATAAAACCATTTGCCTATGCTGTAGGCGGAGTTGTACTTACAGGTTTCGTTATATCCTGGGGTTTGTCGTTCCGACAGGTTACCTCAAAAGGTTACCTTCCTGTTTTCAAAAAGGGAAGTAAGATAAGAATCATCCTATCTTACTTTAACTTACTTCATTAAATGTTGGTACCCGAACCAACATTCATCTGTGACCTTAGATATATGTCCCCCTCATAAGCTCAATAATAATCCTTATTGGTTACTAAGTGTAACCTTAGGGCATAAGCTCTAATGGTAATCAAACAGTATTCTGTTTGATTACTTAATAAACTTTGGGCTTAAGGCCCAATGATCTTGATATGGGTACACTATTAGGTTACTATGAGTAACATTAAATGTAGGCCCATCTTGGGTGAAAATTTAAAAAGCCTGTTGGGCTTATAAGGCCCAACAATTAAGGTGGTATCCTTTAAGGTTACCTTACATAAATCTTGGACTCAAGGCCCAACATACAACCTTTGGTTCTTAATTAACTAGCCCCAATTAAATTTAGGTAACCTATATGGTTATAATAGGTTACCAATTGGCTTACCTTGCTTAATTTACTTAATTAATTTATTTCTTGCTAAACTGAGTTTAATTAATCATTTAAAACTGCTTTTAAATAAAACTGTGTTGGTTTTGCAGAAATTTGATAAAAACAGTTAAATTGGCAGTGCATGTGTAGGAATTTCCTGTGCATGCATTGTTTCAAATTTCTGAATCAGAGCTTGCTCTACTGATTCAGTTTTACTTTAAAATCTGTTTGGATTTTGAAAAACTTTTCTTCATAAAAATTTTAGACACTGAAAAACTCTACAACTTTCATGTTTTGACAAAAACCCAGTTCTGAACTTAACTCATACTTTTTCTTCATTGAAACTGACTGGCCGTGCACATATGTCTGGGCAGTCCAGGCACGGGTTTTCATAAAAACGAAGGCCTTTGGAGCCTTTTTTTCAAAAACTACGTTGCCCCCTATAATTTTCAATTTCCTACAACTTTTCAGTTTTGAGTTTTTCAAATTCGGCCTCTAAAGGCCTTAAAATACCGTTTCCAATTCACTGCCCAGTTTTAACCCGAACTGGCAGTTTTTGGTTTCGGTTCGCTCTCACGTAATTTTACGCACACCCTACCTCAAACGGTCACAGCCGTGAGCATACGTCAAGCATGCAGCGCGTAATCTAACGTCCTCACACCCATTCATTTAATCTCATACATTTAATTTTTTAATCAAACCCATTTGGTGAAATTCACCAAACTTGGGTTTTCTAAGTTTCTATAGGGTTTTCTAGAACCCTAGTTTAGCATACAATCATTCAATACCATAATCAGCCATTAAACACAGAACATAAGCCTATGGGGACATACATCATACACCTAGTGGTCACATATAACATCTACACATTTTCTAGAGCATACATCATAATTCAAGCACCAAAATAAAGCATAAACATGCTAAACATAAATCAAGCACATTCTAGGCAACTTAAGCAATAAAAGGACATAATTAAATGAGCTTAAGCTCTTACAACATAAGCTGGAAATACTCTATAAACAGCTTGAAAAACAGAATTTAAAGGTTAGGAGGTTGAGAGATTACCTCCAAACCGAATAGGGATTTGCTAGCTTGGTTTCCAAAATGGGTTTTGTTGCTGTCCTTCACTAAAATTTTCGGCCACTCTATGGGAATTTTTCTATTTATGGAGTTCGGCTGTGGGCAGAGAAAGGGAGGAGAGAAATGGCAAGAGTTTGGGTGTGTTTTTGAATAAAAATGCCTAAAAAATTGTTCACCCATGACACCTATTTATAGGCGAAAAATAAATTTCTTTCTTGATTTATTTTTAATCTTTAAATTGCTCTCCAAACCCTTAAAAAATTTAAATTGCTAAAAACCCCCTATGAGGTGGCCGGCCATATGAGCTGGAAATGTTCAAGAAAATTCTTGGATTTCTTTCCAAAATTTTCAAAAATTCAAATAATACATAATTATCCTTTGATTATGTGGCATTCACCTAAGGCTTCATTTGGCTTTAAAACTTAAAAACAGTTTCTTTTCATACTAATACATATATAACAAATACTGTTTTCCATAAAAAATAATATTGTCCACTAAACTGCAGTCCAAAATTTATCTGTATAAAAATAGACTGCGTTTAGGTTTTTCTTAGAACTTAAAGCTCATTAGTCCTTATTGCTTTAAAAATTGTGCTTGATTTTTATAACATAATCCCGTACCTTAAACTTACTTATTTATCCGTAATTTGTGGTTTTTCGCAGTATAATCTCTATACTGCCTGTTATACCAGAACCATCATACGTTGACTTTTTGGTCAAACTTTGACTATTTTGGTCAAACGTTGACCAACGTAAAATCATAAATTTCTATCATACCTTATATCATTCTGGCCAAACCTTGACCGGAATTCTATCATAAATTCCTAAAAATAGCTCAAATCATTCTGGCCAAACTATGACCGGAATACATTCATACATAAATCCTAATTCTGATTAGGCAAATCATATGCTAACACATAATACAAAATTTGATTCCTTGAGAAACAAGAAATCATAAGTTGTAGCAAAGTCAGTCATCACAGAAATTGCATGTATCAAGCATGGAAGTAGAAGTAGCTTACTGAGAGGTATTGGCGATTTTGCCTACTTCCATGCCTTGTGCATCACGCAAGACGTGCCTTCCATCACTAGTACTCCGAAGCAATGTCATCCCACGCGGTCGAGGCATATCATCGCGATTTGCCGTCCATACGACAGTTTTTTGATTCATGTTCTCGAGCCAAATCCCAACCGAAAATGCACTATTGCCTGCTTGGTGGAATCCAAATGCAAACTGGCCACAATCCGATCACCAAAGTGAGAAATTGGTACCAGCAGATAGAGAAGAATTTCGGGATATTTTTTAAGTATTCTGTTCTTGAGCAGTTGTTAACGAGAACTTGGTGATTAGCAAAAAGAACAAGAGCAAAATTTCCATTCTGAGTTCTAGTGCTTGTTTTGCAGATGAATTTGTTTGGCTCAAATATATCAACAATCAACAGATTCAACACCTCATTCTATTACTTTGGTTTAAAGATTTTCAGTCCAAATTCATGAAGTCCTAATTTTGACTGAGATTTTGTCAAGGCAAAGCAAATCTATCACTTAAAATAATAATAATAATAATAATAATAATAATAATAATAAACAAATGGAAGGAAGGAATGCAATGGCTGCTTTGCAGATGGTTAAGTGGCAATGTCGGAACTTCTAATTGCTTATAAAATGAAACATTACGGCGTTGATCACTACCAACTATTAGATGGTGGGTCTTATGACGTGAGACCTACAGGTGATGTAACGCCCCAACCTACATAGGGCTGTGACCATACATACTTGAACTTACATATAACTGCTTAAACCTACTTGGAAAATTGAGAATAAAATTTTTTTTTCCAAACTTATATATAAAAATAAGGTTGCTCATATGGTAAACCTATCATGCATACATACTGGGATGAAAAACATGCATAATTCTTACAACCTGTTCGAGTCTTTAAATCCTCATATTTTTGTACAACGTAACTTACTTTAAAAAATATATATATATATATATATATTTAAACTTAACAGAACTTGCGGAAAAATTTACATAGTGATATCCCACACCGCCCTTCACCCACCACATCGTCCATCTGGCCCACCAATTAAGCTGCATGCCTCTTACCTACAGTATGGAATATACTGATGAGCTTTCGCTCAGCAAGTACAAACATAATTCTCACAAAACGTAACAAATATCGTGCAACTTATGCATGAATCAATTATGAATATTTTATGACCAATTATTGACTTGAACTTATTATCTTGCTTAACATATGGCCCCTTGTGTACGTACTAAAAGTGCGCAATCCTCAGAACGTCAGGGTTTGTAAGGCCCTTAACAATTCTGGAAAATATAAACATAACCCTTCACGCATTAACGGAAGGTTGATTATCATTATACCCTCACGCATCAACGAAAGGTTGATAATCATAACGTAAAGACGGTTTTCACAGTATATTTCCCATACTGCTTATCATATCTCGGTACCTTCATCTATTTGACCTTTCTGGTCAACCTTTGACTTTTTCGGTCAACTTTGACTTTTTTGGTCAAACTTTGACCAACATGAAATCATAGAATTTTTCTTCCCTTTTTGCTCAAAGGTCACATGCTTAGCTAAGCAAACTGCTTATTGAGTCCCATAGCTAATTAAATGGGAACTCAAACATTTACTGATAAAATTATGAATTTCGTATTGATACTCATAATTTTCATGAAACATCACATAAACACGTAGTACGAACTTAAATTTCTTATGTACGAGGAAATCATGAGTCCGTATAAATTTTTGGTTATTACAATCCACCCTCCTTACAGAATTTTTGTCCACGAAAATTAGAATAATTCTGGGTACCTTTTCTTCATATCTTCTTTACGTTCCCATGTTGCTTCCTCAATCTCATGATTTCGCCATAGAACCTTGACTAAAGGTATAACTTTGGGCCTTAGCACCTTTTCTTCTCGTGCCAAAATTCAAACCGGTTTTTCCTCATAAGTCAGATCCTCGTGAACCTCAATTGGTTCATGGTCCAATATGTGTGATGGATCCAAAATGTATTTCTTTAGCATCGACACATGAAATACATCGTGTACATATGCTAATTCTTGGGGCAAAGCCAACTTATAGGCCACATTACCGACTCTTTCAAGTACTTCAAATGGCCGTATGTATCTCGGACTTAGTTTTCCTTTCTTTCTAAATCTCATGACTCCTTTGAATGGAGCAATCTTGAGGAAAACCAAGTCTCCTACTTGGAATTCTAGAGGCCTTATGCGTTTGTCGGCATAACTCTTTTGTCGACTAAATGTAGTTTCTATCCGTCGACGTATAAGTTTTATGGCCTCGGTGGTTCTCCGTATAAAGTCCGTAGACACAAGTTCTTTCTCTCTTGTCTCGTACCAATGGACTGGAGATCTATACCTTATTCCACAGAGAGCTTCATAAGGAGCCATTCCAATCGAAACTTGGAAACTGTTGTTGTATGAGAATTCAATCAAAGGAAGCTTCTTATCCCAAGTTCCCTTGAAGTCCATTACACATGCTCGTAACATATCTTCTAGAGTCTGAATGGTCCTTTCTGATTGTCCATCCGTCTGTGGGTAAAAAGTTGTACTAAAAGTAAGCTTTGTACCCATTGCTTGATGTATACTCCTCCAAAATTTAGAAGTGAAACGACAATCTCAATCTGAGATGATCGATTTTGGAATCCCATGGTAGCGAACGATCTGCGCGACGTACAGTTCCGCTAGCTGTTCTACTGAAAAGCTAAGCTTGATGGCCAAGAAGTGTGTTGATTTCATCAATCGATCGACAATTACCCAAATAGCATCGTTGCCGCTGGGAGTTCGGGGTAGACCAACCACAAAATCCATCGTCACTTGGTTCTATTTCCATTCTGGGATGGAAATTTTCTGCAATTCTCCCCTGGGACGTTGATGTTTAGCCTTCACTTTTTGACCCGTAAGGCATTTACTAACAAATGTGGCAACGTCATTCTTCATTTTGGGTCACCAAAAACTTTCCTTCAAGTCTTTGTACATCTTTATGGCTCCAGGATGAACGGAATACGGAGTCTCATGAGCTTCTTTCATGATCTGCTCCTTCAACTTGTCCTCATTAGGAATGCATAGTCTATTTTTCCGATAGAGTATGCCCTCATCAGATATATTGAAGTCTGACTCCTTTCCTTCTAAGATTTCGTTTATCATCCTAAGCAGTGAGGCATCTCCTTCTTGACACTCCTTCATGTCATCTAAAATGGTAGGTTGGAAGGTTAGGGCAGCTAAACCTCCCGTATTAAGCTCTATTCTAGCTTCTACTAGCTCCTTTTGAAGGGCTTCGATCAATGACTGAATTGATATCAATGAGGAAGACGACTTCCGAGTAAGAGCATCGGCTACTTTGTTAGCTTTCCCAAGATGGTAACGGATGTCTATGTCATAATCTTTCACTAATTCGAGCCATCTTCCTTGTCTCATGTTAAGCTCCTTATGTGTGAAGATATACTTCAAACTCTGATGATCCGTATAGACTTTGTTGGAAAAAATGGATCCGATATCGGAGTTACGGCGCAGCGGAAGTTTTAAAATTTTTTTATGCCGTTTCGAAAAGAATCTCATGATGCATATAACAATAAATTAAATTCATGATCAAGCGTACCTTATTTCTCGGATTCCGGAATCACTAGAGCGTTTGACCAACGTGTCTTCTCTACTATTCTCGAGTTCCACGTCTCAGAGTGTGTGTGGGCACACGTTCTATGAATCCAAGCAAACGGTAATGCTTTCCGAAGTCTAGATCCCTCCTTCTCAATTCCGATGTTCCTCGTTGAGAATACGATCCAACTTCTTTCTTCAAAACTACAAAACAGGAACCGGTTAACCTCCTATGAAAATTATCACTCGGTTTAACCTTCCTCACAGTTTTGATTCAATGGAATTTTCTCTCTTTTTCTTTCTCACAAGATAGCCGAATTTTATGAAGTAGAAGAAACCCAAAATATTTTTTCTTCTCTCCCAAAAAACGTTTTTTGCTCTAGAGAAATACTCAAAAATTTGTTTCTCAAGAATTCCTAGCCTTTATATAGAAGTCTAATCCTTTTCAAAATTTAATTCCTTCTGGAAAAATAATTAATAATTATTTTTCTAGATAAATTTTGAACCAAAAGATCATACAACTTTAGGGCTAGATTCATTGAACCTAAAAACGTTTTTCCAAGAGGAAATCTCCTCCAAAAATTCGGCCACTTTAGGATAAATATAGATTGGTGGTTCAAGTTTTAAATCAAGAATCTAGACTAGTGAAAAGATCCTAGTCCTATCTATATTCAAATTTCTTTTAAACCCTTTTTGAATTTAAATAAGATTCACTCATTTGAATTAATATTTTCCACAAATATCAACCATATTAATTAATTTAAATAAATGGAATATTTGAATTTTTTCTTCCTCAAAAATCCGTGCACCATATTTAAAAAAAAATTCATCAAATAATCTCCATTATTTAAATCAATTAATAATTTAATATTAGGAATATATTTGAACAATTTTGAAACAAAATTTTCTTCTCTCCACCTATCTAAAACAGTGCACCTCTTTTAGATTAGGAGAGAAAAATTTTGTTTTCCAAAATTAAATAATTCAAACACAATCTTATTTCCAAAATTCAAATTAACCAATCACATATTGACAAATCATATTATTTGTCTACACAAATCCTACATGTCCAATCATTTTCCGGATTGCATGTTAGAGAGTACATGTCTTAATAGACATTACAAAATTCCATTTAAATTTACCGATCTCATTAGGAACAAATCCCGAGACGCTATTTGGAACTATATGAGCTAGTAGAGGGACCCGATGGAAATATGTAAAGAGGCTCCTATAATTGTGAAAAATTAATCCCAGACTAATATTTTATCAATTATCAACTTCAAAACTATTCCACTAAAAGTTTGAAGCTGAACTCCTGTTTACATACCGTATTACGAAAGCTCTCTCACGCAGTGCTTCTTCCATGATTTATTCATCGCTTGTTTAATCCCCATATGTTATCCATGATTGAATTAAGGACTTTTTCCGTTTTACCTTTTCAATCATTTTAACTTAAAGTTCCATTATTCTCCATTGAAAGAACCACCAATTGTAAAACCATACAATTGGTAAACCATCAGAGAACACAAAGTAAACCGATGGCCAAGATCTTGTTATACTATCTTTCAATCCCCGAATAATGCCTTTAAGTAGATAACATGTACTATCGTTAAGATAGCTATGGATTCCATATCTATGAATCTTGATTTCTCTATCCATAAGTCATGCACCCAAAACACAAGTATATTGACCATAAATTAACAGTGTCTCACCTGTAGTGCATTAAAGTACATAAGTCATGGATACGAACTCAAGTAATCATTTCAGGATTAAGATTAATACAGAATGATAATCAAAGCTTCATTGATTCTTATAAACGGAATTATTAAACCGAATCAATTAACACTTTAGGTCCAATCCAATGTCATACCTCAATACTGGTATACATTAAAGTTTCCACTCGGAACCAATCCGATGGTCAAGACAAACCATCCCTCCAAGGAAGTAGACAACTTGTACAATCTTATCATGAATAAGATCCTCAAATCTTATTCCATCGATTGTGGACTATTTATTTTGACTGTTATCAAATTACCATGTCTTCTATGTATACCCCGTATACATATGGTAATCCGATATATTTCCAACAGTCAAGGAGTATTTTATGTTTGCTCAACCATACAATCAACAAATGAAAGTAAATAGGACACAACTTATTAAACATGAATAACCTCCTCTTATTAATATCAAAATGTCATATTTACAGAAAATCCCTAATATTGATTTTCTATCCTTAGGGCACATATAGATCCCAACAGACTTTACACCTAGTGCCGTAAAGATAGTGTCTCCAGATTTTGAGTGCAAACACTACCGCCGCAAGTTTCAAATCATGCGTCGGATAGTTCTTCTCATGATCCTTGAGCTGTCGGAATCACTTTTCCATTTTGCATGAGAACGGCTCTCAATCCTATCTTGGAAGCATCGCTATATATTACGAAGTTCCCTTCCTCTACAACTGGAATTGTAAGAATTGGAGCACTAGTCAGCTTACTTTTTAGCTCTTGGAAGTGTTCTTCACACTTAGCAGTCCATTCGTACTTCTTTCCTTTCCATGTAAGTGCGGTAAGCGGCGCTGCGATCTTAGTAAATCCCTCAACAAAACGTCGGTAGTAGCCTGCTAAGCCAAGGAAACTATGTACTTCGGTGATATTTTTTGGAGCTGGCCATTTACTTACGGCTTCAATCTTAGCCGAATCTACAGACATGCCTTCTTTAGAACCACATGTCCTAAGAAATGAACCTTCTCTAACCAAAATTCACACTTGGTGAATTTAGCATAAAGCTGGTTTTGCTTTAGAATCCGTAAGGCAATCCTTAGATGCTCCTCATGCTCCTCCTTATATCTTAAATAAATCAACATATCATCTATAAAGACAATAACAAACTTGTCTAAGTAGTCCTTGAATACTCGATTCATCAGGTCCATAAAGGCAGCTAGAGCATTTGTCAATCCAAATGGCATAACGAGGAACTCGTAATGTCCATATCGCGTATGAAAGGCCGTCTTGGGAATATCTCTTTCCCTTATTCGAAGCTGATGATATCCTGATCGCAAGTCAATTTTCGAAAAAATTGAAGCTCCTTTCAATTGATCGAATAAATCGTCGATCTTGGGTAATGGATACTTATTCTTGATGGTAATCTTATTCAATTCCCGATAGTCAATGCACATCCTAATAGTGCCATCCTTCTTTTTAACGAACAAAACTGAGGCTCCCCATGGTGAATAGCTCTGACGGATGAATCCTCGATCCAGGAGCTTTTGCAATTGAAGTTGCAATTCCTTAAGTTCGGCGGGGGCCATCCTATAAGGTGCCTTGGATACTGGTGCCGATCTAAGAAGCAATTCAATCTCAAAAGAGATCTCTCGCTCCGGTGGTAATCCTAGCAAGTCTTTAGGAAAAACTTCGATAAAATCCTTGACTATCAGTACTTCTTACGGCCTGCTCTTGGTTTCTTGCGTCTTATCCATCATGTCGGCTAAAAATCTCATACATCTTTCTGCCAACAACTTCTTAGCCTTTAGCGCAGAAATGAACAGTTTCGGCTGTTTCGGAGTTGATCCTCTAAAAATGAACTCCTCGCCTCCAATTTGCTTGAACGTGACAATACGACGCTGACAGTCTATAACTGTGTTGTATTTCCCCAAGAAATCCATATCCAAAATGATATCGTAGTCATATAGGTCAATGACAATCAAGTTGACATACATTTCTCTACCACATATAATTATTGGAACATGACATATCCAATAATCAGACAACAGAATTTCCCCAGAGGGTAATGCAGTTCTGAAAGTTCTTCCGATCCTATCGCTTCCTCTACCTAGTTTCTTAGCAAACTTAGGTGATGTGAATGAATGCATAGCTCCAGAATCAATCAACACATAAGCATCTTGTTGGGCAAAAGGAAGCTGACCTGTCACTACTGTGGATGGTCCAGCTTGAATATCCTCCTTAGTATAGGCATAAATACGTCCTTGAGGTTCTGGAGCTTCAAGTCTGTCTTAGGAGACTTCAGGTCCTTCGAGCTTCATCTGTGCTGCATGAAGCTGATACCCCTGACTCTTTTGTTGGTTCTGCGGATTCTGGAAATTAGCATTGCAGTTCCTAGCATAGTGGCCTTCCTTGCCACACAGAAAACAACGATCAGTTCCAGCACGGCAATCTCCCGGGTGCTTCCTCCCATATTTCTGACAAGTGGGATTTATGTTGTTATCAGGGGCATTCCTCTTATGGGGAAAATTTTGTTGATTCCCCTGTCTCCCTGCATTCTACTTCCTTTTCTGTTGATTATTGTTGTACTGCTTGTTGTTGCTGTGTTGACCAAAAGATCTTCCTTGCCCTTTCTGTTGCGGAGTTTGGCTTGGTCTTGCCTGAATCTGCTTAGCTTGAGCCTTCTCTTATTTCTTTTCCTTAAAGAACTTAGCCCGTTGTTCTCTGTTCTGACCTACCCAATACTCAGCTCGAATCGCCCGGCTGACACATTCAGCAATGGTGATTGGTAGGTAGGGGCCACTGCTAATCACTATAACCAAATCCGAGCGGAACATCCTAATCATCCTTCTTACTTTGTCCCTCTCGGAACTGATAAGGTGAGGACAAAGACGTGCTAGTTGCTCAAACTTTTTCATAGCCTCAGCTACCAACAGATTACCCTGGCGAAAATTATTGAATTCGTCTTGTTGAGCTTCCATAATGTCGGTGTTGAAGTATTTCTCCTTAAATTCATCAACAAAGTCCTCCCAAGTCATTTGTATAACATCTCGCCGGATCTGGACTGTTTCCCACCAGAGGCGGGCATCTTTCTTTAGCATAAAGGATGCACAGAGAACTTTCTCTTGATTATCGAGCCTGAGGAAGTTCAGGATAACCTGGAGGTCAATCAACCAGTTGTCGACCTCAATTGGGTTTGTTGAACCTTCAAATTCCGGTGCCTTCATGTGCCGAAACTTGTCATATAATTCTTCCGGAGATCGAACCAGAGGTGCTGGCGGAACAGCCAAAGGCGCAACAGGCACTTCAGGAGCTATAAGGTTTTCTGGAATCACCGGGTCAGCATCAGGAATTTTCGGTGCAGCAGGCTGATTCACAGGTGCTGTTTGTACTCCGGCATCAAGAGGTCCCTGATTCTGTTGAGCCAATTGAGGTCTTAAGCCCACCTATCTCTTGTTGTTGGGCTAACATCATCTGTCTTAGTTCCTTCATCTGGGCCGCAAGATCAACGTCTTGGGTCTGTGCCATTCTACACTTGGGTGGCATGGTTCTACACAGAAAACTTATGAAATAAGCTTCTTGTTTTAATAAATTAATAAAATCATGTCTTTTGTATAGAACCATAATCTTAATTCCATATAATAACATAATTATGGAACATATCTGAATCCATCATAATCTTATTCATATCTACTTCATAACATAAATACATAATTATAACATTTAGGAAGGTGTAAAACTTTCCCATCATGTTTATACGTCACTTAATTGCCACCACCAAGCTAAGGCACCACCCAACGTCATCACTGTATCCAATATTATTCTTAGACAGCAGAGTTCCACAAATACAACATATAACTTCCATAACATTGGTCCAATTCTATAGTGCGAGAAGTTCCCAGCGTGACCATTGACGAGAGATGCTTACTATACACGCAAGATCCTAACTAATTCTAAGTATAAGAAAAATAACTTAACTTACTTGAGCCGTGGCGGAAATGATGTAAGGCAAGGTGAAGTAGGCTGGCAGGATACCACTCTGATACCAAACTGTAACGCCCCAACCTACGTAGGGCTGTTACCATACATACTTAAACTTACATATAACTGCTTAAACCTACTTGGAAAATTGAGAATAAAATTTTTTTTTCCAAACTTACATATAAAAATAGGGTTGCTCATATGGTAAACTTATCATGCATACATACTGGGATGAAAAACATGCATAATTCTTACAACCTCTTCGAGTCTTTAAATCCTCATATTTTTGTGCAATGTAACTTACTTTAATATATATATATATATATATATATATTTAAACTTAACAGAACTTGCGAAAAAATTTACATAGTGATATCCCACACCGCCCTTCACCCACCGCATCGTCCACCTGGCCCATCAATTAAGCTGCAGGCCTCTTACCTACAGTATGGAATATACTGATAAGCTTTCGCTCAATAAGTACAAACATAATTCTCACAAAACGTAACAAATATCGTGAAACTTATGCATGAATCAATTATGAATCTTTTATGACCAATTATTGACTTGAACTTATTATCTTACTTAACATATGGGCCCCTTGTGTACGTACCAAAAGGGCGCAATCCTCAGAACGTCAGGGTTTGCAAGGCCCTTAACAATTCTGGAAAACATAAACATAACCTTTCACACATCAACGGAAGGTTGATTATCATTATACCCTCACGCATCAACGAGAGGTTGATAATCATAACTTAAACTTGAAACATATATCCTCCACGATCTAGCAGGAGGTTGATACGACACCTTACTTGTCTTGATTTAGTCTTAGTCTTGTATATTCCAAGTCTATGTGATCTTATTAGTCATGATGCACATGAGACTAGATATGGCATAACCATAAATTCATGGCATAACTTGATATATCATGGCTTAACATGACTTAACATGGTTTAACATAGCTTAACATGTCTTAACATGGCTTAACATAATATAACATGACTTATCGTATCATAACATGGCATGATATAGTATAACATGGCATGACATAGCATAACTTGGCATAACGTAGCATAAAATGAAATCATGTCATATACTTGAAAATAGCTTATTATTTTCCATACTGCAGGTGAGGTTTGTACTTACCTCGTCTACTATGTCCGTTAATGTGTTGCTCCAAGTTCGGACACAACAGCAGGTTATCTCCTGCTATAATAAAGGACATAGGTAAGGATTAAAAATATTGGGAATCTAACCAACATTCATGCATAACCTTAGTTATATGTCCCCCATACATGATATCTTACTTGCACTAGTAAAAATTGTGGATTACACGACGGTTTTTTACCGTCGTGTAAAGTTTACACGACGGTTTACCAACCGTCGTGTAATCCAGCGTCGTGGTAGATAACACGACGGTCCCGTTACCGTCGTCGTATCTCAATATTACACCACGATGTGTTGTCATCAAAATCACATTACACGACGGTTCTTGGCCGAACCGTCGTGTAATGTGCACATTACACGACGGTTCTTGGCCGAACCGTCGTGTAATGTGAACATTACACGACGGTTCTTGTCCGAACCGTCGTGTAATGTGCACATTACACGACGGTTCTTGGCCGAACCGTCGTGTAATGTGCACATTACACGACGGTTCGGCCAAGAACCGTCGTGTAATGTGTATACATTACACGACGGTTCTCTCCGAACCGTCGTGTAATGTCTGACATTAAACAACGGTTCAAGATCCGTCATGTCATATTTTATTTAAAAAATATATTTTGGTTTTTTTGGTGATTTCCCGTGCTAGCCTAACCTGCATGTTATCCAATACACGATCCAAGATAGTAACTTCAATTATCAAATTAAAAATACATACCAATTTTTACATTACAAGTTCACATATCATAATTAATGAATTGCATTACATGGCTATCCCATTCTCCCATAATCAAATCCAAATCTGCAGAAGTATAAAATTCTTTACTTTCTAGTACGTCAATTCCATTCAACACTATGTCCCTCATAAAACCTAAAATAAAATAACCACATTCAACACTTCCCTCTTGGAGAGGACAAGGACGGTCCGAGATCATGGTTTTATAGTCTTGTCTCCTTCTAATCCCTTGACCGGCTATAATCTTCCAATCCGATAGGCCCTAGCAAATTGGTAAAATTGAAACTAATTAATTAAGATACATATAATAATTAAGATTAAAAAAAATAACATATTAAACTCTATTGATCAAACTCTAGTTATGCTTTGAATATTGATCAAACTCTATTATCTTTTTCGAAAAGGAAAACTCATTGTGGCATTCCGTCGAGCATGTTGTGTGCGTAAAAAAAACATGTTCATAAATGTGTGTAAAATGTCAAAATTAACGATCCACAATCATCTTTCTCCTCTACAAAGAGAAATATTAAAACAAACACACTAATTTACAACAATGGATCTTTAGTGACAAACAACAATACAAACAAGTCAATGTGGTTTAGTTTATATATGAAGTCACCTTACTTTCCTTTGACAAAGAATAGTCACGGCCAAAGCAAGAAGGAGGTGGCGGCGGCAACGACGGCAACGGTGGATTGACCGGAATTTAAAAGCGAGGTGTCGGCGGGTTGGTGAAGTATGTGTGGGTACTCGAGAAAAGTGGAGAGTGTGAAGAGAAATAAGGATATGCGAGCGAATATGAAGAGAAAATTGTATTTAAGTAATTAGTTTTCGCGCGGAATTCAAAAAATGAAAATTTAAAATTTTTAAATTTTTTGAGCATTACACGACGGTTCGGAAAAAACTGTCGTCTAATCTTGTGATTAGACGACGGTCATTCCGGGACCGTCGTAAAAGCCGCCCTCATTTGGGGTGGATTACACGACGGTCGCCCGGGGACCGTCGTGTAAGCTTCATGTGTTTGGAGCTTACACGACGGTCCCCTGGGGTGACCGTCGTGTAAGCTTCCTGTGTTTGGAGCTTACACGACGGTCCCCTGGGGTGACCGTCGTGTAAGCCACGCCAGCAGGCGCGCGCCCGCGCGACCCAGGCGCGCGCCCGCGCGACCCAGGCGCGCGCCCGCGCGACCCAGGCGCGCGCCCGCGCGACCCAGGCGCGCGCCCGCGCGACCCAAGCGCGCGCCCGAGCGACCCAGGCACGCGTCCGCGTGCTCAACAGGCCGAATCTGTCGCGCGCCCGCGCGACTCCAGGCGCGCGCCCGCGCGCTTCCCCAGCCAAGGAGGTCAGCGCGTTTCCCAGCCAAGAGCCCTTTACACGACGGTTTCTTAGAACCGTCGTGTAAAGTGGGTGCGAAGACCACATTACACGACGGTTCCTTGAAACCGTCGTGTAAAGTGGGTGCGAAGATCACTTTACACGACGGTTTCAAGGAACCGTCGTGTAATGTCCATACTTTACACGACGGTTTCAAGAAACCGTCGTGTAAAGTGGTTGCGAAGACCACTTTACACGACGGTTTCAAGGAACCGTCGTGTAAAGTCCATACTTTACACGACGGTTTCAAGAAACCGTCGTGTAAAGTTGGTGCGAAGACCACTTTACACGACGGTTCCTTGAAACCGTCGTGTAAAGTGGGTGCAAAGACCACTTTACACTACGGTTTCAAGGAACCGTCGTGTAAAGTCCATATTTTACACGACGGTTTCAAGAAACCGTCGTGTAAAGTGGGGGCGAAGGTCACTTTACACGACGGTTTCAATGAACCGTCGTGTAAAGTGGGTGCGAAGACCACTTTACACGACGGTTTCTTAGAACCGTCGTGTAAACCTCACTTTACACGACGGTTTCAAGAAACCGTCGTGTAATCTCCGTCGTGTAATATATGTTTTGTAGTAGTGTTGGTTACAACAAGTAATCCTAGGTTTTAGCCCATTTTAAACTAGGTATCTTGTTGGGTTACATTGGGTAACCCCGGGCTTTAGCCCAGCCCAATAACCTGTGTATCCTTCCAGATTATCATTAGTCATCATCTGGTCTCCATATCTTGGGTTCAAAATTTATTGTGGCTTTTCTTTGGGAAAAAGTTAACATTTTATGTCCTTTTAATACAAAAATCCTTTCTTCAACTTATGAAAAATTATAACTCTTGAGTAGGATTTGTAAAATCATTAAGTGTTGAAGATTTCCCTTGGAACAGCTTTCCATAGCCAAATCATCAGTGTATGTGCAGGAATATCCTTTTCCTGCACTGTTTTAGAAAATCCTGAGCAGGAATTTCATGTTTCCTGTACAGTTTTAGAAATCCAAATGTATTTAAAAATCTGGGTCGAATCTGAAAAAGTTTTCTTCATGAAAGTTTTAGATCTTGAAAAACCTTAAAACTTTTAATTTTTACTCAAAACCCAGTTCGGACTCTATCCTACTCTTATCTCCTGTTGAACCCACCTGGCCGTGCATGAAGTCTGGGCACCGTCAGGCTCGGATTTTTGTAGAAACCGAGGCCGTTGGAGCCTTATTTTACAAAACGGTCCATGTTACCCATTAGGAAAAAGCCTTCTCCACAACTTTAATGTTTTAAGTTTTCCAAATTCGGCCTTGAAGAGCCTCAAAACCGGCTTTCCAGAAAACTGGCCAGTTTGTGCCCGAACTGGTAGTTTTCTCGTTTTAGGTTGGTTTTACATCCTAATCGCGTAATCTAACTCAACCAGCCACCGCGAGAGTCTAAGATCACACATGTAGCACTTTCTAACATACCATCCCATCATTCACATAATCATACATTCACATACAACATACTTAAGCATTTGGGGACATATAACCATACAAACCCTAATTTTCATACAACCAATCACATAAGCATGCATACTTTGAAATTTAAAACCACCTAAGCACCAATATCAAGCACAATCCTAAAATTTCTAAACTAGGGTATGAAAATTAAATTGAGCTTAAGCTTTTACAAACCAAGGCTTGAAATACACTTAAATCCCAAATTGAAACTTTAATTAAAAAGCCTAGAATCCAAAGAGGCTTACCTTACTCAATTCAAAAAGTTGGCTCAACTTTTCCCTTTTTTCTTAGCACTTCCACAACTGGCCTTCCCCTCCAAATGGGGTTCCAAAATTTTTTTCAACCTTTGCTTGTGGTTCTTAGCTCAAAATCCGACCACCACTCCACCAATTCCCTTGCTCTACTTTTTTTTTCTTCCTTTTTGGGTTCATTGGATTCGGATTTTAGAGGGAATGGGTGAAGAAATTTTTTAGCATGGTTTTGGGTAGTTTTCCAATTTTTTTGAAGCAAAAATCCGCCCCCCCCCCCTGCACCTATTTATAGGTGAAAAATAATTTAATTTTTGGATTTATTTTTAATCCAAACTTTGCTTAGAAACCCTTGAAGCACAAATATTTGCACAAAGTCTTCTTAGGTGGCTGGCGACATGGTTCTAGAGCCATCCACAAATTTTTTTCCAATTTTTCTTTAACCAAGAAATGATGTTATAAATCCAAGGTGAGGTGATGTCATCTTAAGGCCTTGTTTCGCTTGTCTCTTAATATGCAGTCCATTTTTATGCTCACACAGATATTTCCAATACTGATATTAACTAATAACAGTATTTTACACTGTACTGCAGTCCAAAATTTATTTGTGTAAAAATGAACTGTATAAAATTTTTCTTATTTCTTAAAGCCTTTTTGCCCTTAATACCTACTTGGTGTGTTTGATTTTTCTATGGTGGTTTTAAATCTTATTCATGCTATCTTGTCCGTAAAGACGGTTTTCGCAGTATATTTCCCATACTGCTTATCATATCTCGGTACCTTCATCTATTTGACTTTTTCAGTCAACTTTGACTTTTTCGGTCAACTTTGACCAACATGAAATCATAGAATTTTTCTTCCCTTTTTGCTCAAAGGTCACATGCTTGGCTAAGCAAACTGCTTATTGAGTCTCCTAGCTAATTAAATGAGAACTCAAACATTTACTGATAAAATTATAAATTTCATATTGATGCTCATAATTTTCATGAAACATCACATAAACACATAGTACGAACTTAATATGTTGATGGAGTGCCTGATGGTGTGCCTGATGTTGATGGAGGTGGGGGCGGAGACGGGAGAGAATTGGGAAGGTTGTAGAGAGAGAGAGCGAGAGAGAGAGAAAGGGGAGAGTAGCGATGGAGAGAGAATTGGTAGAGAGAGAGAGAGAGGGAGAGGACTCCATGAGCCATATAACGACGGGGATGTTGTAGGTGACGTTGTGGAAGGAGATGGGGACAATGCCGTCGGCCTAGAGGAGGTTGACGGAGCGGACGTCGTTGTGGGTGATGGTACTGGCGGAGATGGGCTCGCCGGCTGTACCATCGGGGAGGGTGGTGTTTGGGGATAGAGAAAAAGAATGGGAAAATAGTCTAAAGATAGAGACAGAGTGAGAGAAGGAGAGAGAGTCTGAGAGAGTGTACCATCTGGGAAGGTGATGTTAGAAAGAGTTTATTTTTATTTTTTATTTTTGCTTAAGAGGGAAGGAAAAGGTCGATAACTGGTACGAAGTTAATTAGCACTAAATTAAGACATCAACAGTTATCTCATAAATAAACAAGTAATGATCTCAGTGACATATGTGATTTTTCATAATTTCATAAGTATGGTCCAAGTTGGGGATTTTTTTCTTGAAGAGTATGCAGCAGATTATGTGCCTATTAATTTTTAGTGGTCAACTATGTAATTCTTATTGTTGTATTTTGTTTACTTATTTAAGAAATATTGTAAAAGATTTTGATGTATGTTATTGAAAAAAGTTTTTAATTTAGTTTATTTTAATTTTTTCATTTTCCTGATCAAAAACATGCAATGAAATGTTAAATTTGATTTTTTTAAAAAAGTTATTCCACTTATTTTCTTAACATCCAAACAAGGCCCTTGTTTTTTTAAATTTTTTTCACCTTCAACTTTTTTACCAAACACAACTCGAGGCCCGTTTGACATACACATTTAATTCAAACTAAATTGTACTTTTTTCATCATGTTTTTTATCTTTTCTGAAAAAGTTTTTTATCTTTTCTGAAAAAGTCAACAAAAATTACTAAACTTAAAAATCTCAACTCAACTCAAACTCAATTTATTCACCAAACACCCCCTCAACTTCAACTTTTTAACTTAAACTTTTTCACCAAACACTTAACTCAACTTAAACTTTTCAACTCAAACTTTTTACCAAACACTCAATTTTTAAACTCAACTTAACTTAACTCAAACTAAATTTAAAAATCTTAACTTATGTTTGTGAACCAAACAGGATCTTAATTTAGTACATCTTACCCATCATAAGTTTGCATGAATAACATATCAAACAAGAAATAAATGTGAGGCCATCAGCGGAAAAGAAAAGGAAAAAGAAGAGAAGATTATTATTACGATATTGACTACGTGAACTAACTTTCTCACGTTCTTTTAAGTTAATAATGCCTTGAAAATTATTTAAAAAAAAAAACACAAAAGTTAATAATAGGGTAGAAATGAACCAAACGGCTAAAGAAATTTAGAGCCAGGGGAAATCTAGATTTGACATTTTAAAAGTTAAGTTAGAAATATTAAGGTGTTTGGTGTTTGAGTTTGAGTTAAAATATGTAAGTTTAAATAGTGATTTTGATTGACTTTTTGAAAAAAGACAAAAAAAATTTAGAAAAAAAGACAAAAATTGAGTTGATGGTGGTGAATTTAAACTCACCAACTAAACGGGCCAATATGTTTAAAAGAAGAAATTTTAATGAGTTCTGTAATATAAAAAATAATGTAAAATTTTAAAATATGTTCAGAAAAATATACAAAATGGATCGTATCTTATTTATCTTGTCGATACGAGTATTTTGACATAAAAATAATCTCATTTCAATTTAAAATGAGAAAGTTACGAACTTTTAAAATTTAAGTTTTTAAAAAATAAAAGTGAGAGAAAATTTGATGTAAAATTAAAATTTTGAAATCCTGATGGTAAAATACCATTTGAACTGACACCCCAAACGGGCCATGATTCTTTCTTTTAATAATACTAGTTGTGTGGTGCAGAATAGATAAGTAAATTAAAAGCAAAAAAAATAATAATAATGTGACGATAATATGACCATCACATGATGATCACATAATGATCACATAATGATAAAGTGACTCTCACGTGATAAAAAAAGAAAACATAGTCAAAAAAAGATATTGACTTTTTTAAATATACTAGTTATACGCGACACGTGAAAAATAAATAAAAAAAAGAAAGTAAAAGTAAAATAAAATTAAAAAACAAAAAAAATTTACATAATATTGATGTGACCATCGCGTATGGCTCCTTGATTTTTCTATATAGATCAGTAATTGTTCTTAAGAGTGAGATTATTTTGGGTAAGGTTACACGTGCATACTATTTGTTGAGTGGATTTTCATAATCAACAATCGATGATAAAACTATTATTAATGAAATGTTTACCCTTCGTGATTGTTTTTGTGACCTTTATTAGTCTTGTCACCACGTAATTGTCTTTAAGTCTAAATTTTTGAAATGCGAACCCTTCTGATTAGAGGCGTTATTTACAGTAGAACCTATAATGGTAAAATCCTTTACCATTATTAATCAATTTGTATTTTGATTTTTTTCCCCTAAATATCCGTCCCCACCTGGCCCCACCCCTGGCAGCCATGATTAACTATGTTGTTGAAGTTCCAAAAAAGCAGAAACGTGAGAATTGTAGATTCGACCTTTGTAGTTGTCAAAATCTATTTGAGGACTATAATCATAATCAATTCACTTGAAAAGTCAAAAAAGTAGTCCCAATTTCCATAAATTTTCAACACTCTTGGTTCTTTTTTGAATATTTTTTTCAAGGGCAGGGAGTGTTTTTTTTTGTTTCTTGAAATTTCTTTCTTTATGAAAAAGTAAGAATTAATATCATTTAAAAGTTAAAATAAACTTTAATAAAGAATCTCAAAATTATCATCGTATTAATATAAAATAATTATTTTAAATATTCTATTTTAATTGTAACCGTTAAATTTATATTTGAATGTGTTATTTAAATAAAATTACCCAAATAATCTCCAAATATAATTTAAATATCCCAGTCAAATATTCTATTTAAATGATGATTACAAAATGCATTCTCAAATTGTAATCCGGCTGAAGCCAAAAATGGCTTTTCTTAGACTCATTAGCCAAAAAAAACGCATTCAACCATTAAGCTAATAGCTTGTCATGCGGAACTCCGGGTGATTATTGTTATGGGATACTTGCAACTCTCAGTCACTGTTACCTCTGTTAATAAACAAAGCAGACGAAGCAGTAATGTGAAATTGCATTCTAGAAGAAAGATATGTGGAATTATATATTCGGCCGTAGCAGTCATCAAATTCTATTTGTGTACTAAAAATCATCATCGATTTACTAAAATCAAAATATTAGTCCCAATTTCCATAAGTTTCCAACACTTTGGTTCTTTTTTGAACATTTTATTATTTTTAAAAGGCAGGGGGGTTTTTTTTTTTTTTTTTTTTTTTTGAAAGTGGGTTTTTTTTTTAATGAAAAAAACTCTGCTTTATTTTAAAATAAATTTTCCAAACAATTACTTGCTTTTAGACATTGTTACTTTAAATTCATAATAATTATTGCAAAAATTTTACGTAGCACAATAATGTCAAACTGGCCTTATACTGGTTTCCTTCATAGATTACAAAGACAAATAGGGGTAGATCCAGAGTGTGTCCACTGACATTTTCATTATTTTATTTTCATCCCAAAAGTTTTATAATTTTTATAATTTATCCTCACTAAAAGTTAAAATTATTATATAGTCCTTACTTTGTCCTCACAAAAAATAAAAATTCTCACATTATCCCCATCAAAATTAACCTTATAAAAAAATTATATTTTTACTACTTTGCCCCATTAAAATAAAATAATTTTCATAAAAACCTACTAAAATTAAAAATTCTCACAAAATCCCCTATAAAATTTATTTTATCTTAAAAAAATATTTGTTGTATGTCTGAACTGAAATAGATTTTTGACTCCACTCTTGTAGACAAAATATATATATATTTTTTAACTTAATGACGAGATATTCAAATTCTTCGCATGATATAAAGTCAAGTATATAATTATTATTATATTATACATGTAACCACAGTTATATTTATATTGGAGATTCGTTTTTTAGACCAGACAAAAATGATAATTGACAAAAAGGACATTCTAGATATTTTCTCTAAATTTTCACGCCCGTAGGCCGTACATGAAAACCGTCTATAAAAGCCCGATTAGCGAGTGCTTAGGACGACAGCTTCGGTAACCAAAGTACGGTGAAAAAATTAATAAAAAAATATCCCAAAAAATGTCTCCTACGACACGTACCGGAGTTCAGGTTGAGCAAGCGGCATTTCCGCCGACGGTGACTCCTCCTGGATCGGCGAAGCCTCTGTTCCTCTGCGGCGCAGGTTAGTGCAGAATTGTGAACTCACCGACAACAGTACGTTTTACTATCGTTTTTCACTTTTCCGTTGTTTGTTTTCAAAACCGGCGGTCGTTTTGATGACGTGGCGCAGGTGTGAGGGGTATGGAGATCCAGGGAAATTCGTGAAGTTCACGGCGATCGGAGTTTACTTGGAGTCTAACGCCGTTCACGTGGCTCGCCGGCAAGTGGAAGGGCAAGTCGGCCGATGAGTTGACGGATTCCGTCCAGTTCTTTAGGGACATCGTAACTGGTAATTTAAGGATTCTTTCTTTTAATTATTTTTTCTTTTTCTTTTTCTTTTTTTTTTTTTTTTACTTATTTTAACTTGGGGTGGGAGAGATCTAACTCATGAAATGGTGTCTGAAATTATCTTTTAATTGTGCTTTCTACCATAATTTTTTCCTTTCACGATTTTGAGTTCTTTTTATTTGTTGGAAATAATATGCACATTATATAAGAATCAATGACTCTCTTTGAACGTCTAACCAAAAAAAGTAACTCTTATTGAACGTCTCACCAAAAAGACTCGACTCTGAAAATAAAAAATTTAAAAAAACGATTATTTTAGTTCGAGTCCTTTATAATAGGATACACTATTGGTAGTATATATTTTTAAACATTAGGTTTACTCCAAATCATATAAAAAAAATTACAAAATTGATGATGTATATCTAATGATTCAGAAATGAAATTCTTTCGATTATAAGTTATTTTTACTAAGATACGGTAGAAATTGCTTTTAGTTTTTTAGAACTTATAGAATTTTGATACATTTGCATTCACGTTATAATTTTTTTTTATGACTTGAGTCTATTGCGTTTTTTTAGGTCCGTTTGAGAAGTTCACTCGGATATCGATGATTTTACCATTGACGGGAAAACAATACTCAGAGAAGGTGGCAGAGAATTGTGAGGCGATCTGGAAGTCTTTGGGAATTTACACCGAGGCAGAGGAGA
>CM046364.1:9731099-9754605 GCA_025413025.1 Ficus hispida | reverse complement strand
GGCGCGCGCCGCGCGCTTCCCCAGCCAAGGAGGTCAGCGCGTTTCCCAGCCAAGAGCCCTTTACACGACGGTTTCTTAGAACCGTCGTGTAAAGTGGGTGCGAAGACCACATTACACGACGGTTCCTTGAAACCGTCGTGTAAAGTGGGTGCGAAGATCACTTTACACGACGGTTTCAAGGAACCGTCGTGTAATGTCCATACTTTACACGACGGTTTCAAGAAACCGTCGTGTAAAGTGGTTGCGAAGACCACTTTACACGACGGTTTCAAGGAACCGTCGTGTAAAGTCCATACTTTACACGACGGTTTCAAGAAACCGTCGTGTAAAGTTGGTGCGAAGACCACTTTACACGACGGTTCCTTGAAACCGTCGTGTAAAGTGGGTGCAAAGACCACTTTACACTACGGTTTCAAGGAACCGTCGTGTAAAGTCCATATTTTACACGACGGTTTCAAGAAACCGTCGTGTAAAGTGGGGGCGAAGGTCACTTTACACGACGGTTTCAATGAACCGTCGTGTAAAGTGGGTGCGAAGACCACTTTACACGACGGTTTCTTAGAACCGTCGTGTAAACCTCACTTTACACGACGGTTTCAAGAAACCGTCGTGTAATCTCCGTCGTGTAATATATGTTTTGTAGTAGTGTTGGTTACAACAAGTAATCCTAGGTCTTAGCCCATTTTAAACTAGGTATCTTGTTGGGTTACATTGGGTAACCCCGGGCTTTAGCCCAGCCCAATAACCTGGGTATCCTTCCAGATTATCATTAGTCATCATCTGGTCTCCATATCTTGGGTTCAAAATTTATTGTGGCTTTTCTTTGGGAAAAACTTAACATTTTATGTCCTTTTAATACAAAAATCCTTTCTTCAACTTATGAAAAATTATAACTCTTGAGTAGGATTTGTAAAATCATTAAGTGTTGAAGATTTCCCTTGGAACAGCTTTCCATAGCCAAATCATCAGTGTATGTGCAGGAATATCCTTTTCCTGCACTGTTTTAGAAAATCCTGAGCAGGAATTTCATGTTTCCTGTACAGTTTTAGAAATCCAAATGTATTTAAAAATCTGGGTCGAATCTGAAAAAGTTTTCTTCATGAAAGTTTTAGATCTTGAAAAACCTTAAAACTTTTAATTTTTACTCAAAACCCAGTTCGGACTCTATCCTACTCTTATCTCCTGTTGAACCCACCTGGCCGTGCATGAAGTCTGGGCACCGTCAGGCTCAGATTTTTGTACAAACCGAGGCCGTTGGAGCCTTATTTTACAAAACGGTCCATGTTACCCATTAGGAAAAAGCCTTCTCCACAACTTTAATGTTTTAAGTTTTCCAAATTCGGCCTTGAAGAGCCTCAAAACCGGCTTTCCAGAAAACTGGCCAGTTTGCGCCCGAACTGGCAGTTTTCTCGTTTTAGGTTGGTTTTACATCCTAATCGCGTAATCTAACTCAACCAGCCACCGCGAGAGTCTAAGATCACACATGTAGCACTTTCTAACATACCATCCCATCATTCACATAATCATACATTCACATACAACATACTTAAGCATTTGGGGACATATAACCATGCAAACCCTAATTTTCATACAACCAATCACATAAGCATGCATACTTTGAAATTTAAAACCATCTAAGCACCAATATCAAGCACAATCCTAAAATTTCTAAACTAGGGTATGAAAATTAAATTGAGCTTAAGCTTTTACAAACCAAGGCTTGAAATACACTTAAATCCCAAATTGAAACTTTAATTAAAAAGCCTAGAATCCAAAGAGGCTTACCTTACTCAATTCAAAAAGTTGGCTCAACTTTTCCCTTTTTTCTTAGCACTTCCACAACTGGCCTTCCCCTCCAAATGGGGTTCCAAAATTTTTTTCAACCTTTGCTTGTGGTTCTTAGCTCAAAATCCGACCACCACTCCACCAATTCCCTTGCTCTACTTTTTTTTTCTTCCTTTTTGGGTTCATTGGATTCGGATTTTAGAGGGAATGGGTGAAGAAATTTTTTAGCATGGTTTTGGGTAGTTTTCCAATTTTTTTGAAGCAAAAATCCCCCCCCCCCCTGCACCTATTTATAGGTGAAAAATAATTTAATTTTTGGATTTATTTTTAATCCAAACTTTGCTTAGAAACCCTTGAAGCACAAATATTTGCACAAAGTCCTCTTAGGTGGCTGGCGACATGGTTCTAGAGCCATCCACAAATTTTTTTCCAATTTTTCTTTAACCAAGAAATGATGTTATAAATCCAAGGTGAGGTGATGTCATCTTAAGGCCTTGTTTCGCTTGTCTCTTAATATGCAGTCCATTTTTATGCTCACACAGATATTTCCAATACTGATATTAACTAATAACAGTATTTTACACTGTACTGCAGTCCAAAATTTATTTGTGTAAAAATGAACTGTATAAAATTTTTCTTATTTCTTAAAGCCTTTTTGCCCTTAATACCTACTTGGTGTGTTTGATTTTTCTATGGTGGTTTTAAATCTTATTCATGCTATCTTGTCCGTAAAGACGGTTTTCGCAGTATATTTCCCATACTGCTTATCATATCTCGGTACCTTCATCTATTTGACTTTTTCAGTCAACTTTGACTTTTTCGGTCAACTTTGACCAACATGAAATCATAGAATTTTTCTTCCCTTTTTGCTCAAAGGTCACATGCTTGGCTAAGCAAACTGCTTATTGAGTCTCCTAGCTAATTAAATGAGAACTCAAACATTTACTGATAAAATTATAAATTTCATATTGATGCTCATAATTTTCATGAAACATCACATAAACACATAGTACGAACTTAATATGTTGATGGAGTGCCTGATGGTGTGCCTGATGTTGATGGAGGTGGGGGCGGAGACGGGAGAGAATTGGGAAGGTTGTAGAGAGAGAGAGAGAGAGAGAGAGAGAAAGGGGAGAGTAGCGATGGAGAGAGAATTGGTAGAGAGAGAGAGAGAGGGAGAGGACTCCATGAGCCATATAACGACGGGGATGTTGTAGGTGACGTTGTGGAAGGAGATGGGGACAATGCCGTCGGCCTAGAGGAGGTTGACGGAGCGGACGTCGTTGTGGGTGATGGTACTGGCGGAGATGGGCTCGCCGGCTGTACCATCGGGGAGGGTGGTGTTTGGGGATAGAGAAAAAGAATGGGAAAATAGTCTAAAGATAGAGACAGAGTGAGAGAAGGAGAGAGAGTCTGAGAGAGTGTACCATCTGGGAAGGTGATGTTAGAAAGAGTTTATTTTTATTTTTTATTTTTGCTTAAGAGGGAAGGAAAAGGTCGATAACTGGTACGAAGTTAATTAGCACTAAATTAAGACATCAACAGTTATCTCATAAATAAACAAGTAATGATCTCAGTGACATATGTGATTTTTCATAATTTCATAAGTATGGTCCAAGTTGGGGATTTTTTTCTTGAAGAGTATGCAGCAGATTATGTGCCTATTAATTTTTAGTGGTCAACTATGTAATTCTTATTGTTGTATTTTGTTTACTTATTTAAGAAATATTGTAAAAGATTTTGATGTATGTTATTGAAAAAAGTTTTTAATTTAGTTTATTTTAATTTTTTCATTTTCCTGATCAAAAACATGCAATGAAATGTTAAATTTGATTTTTTTTAAAAAGTTATTCCACTTATTTTCTTAACATCCAAACAATGCCCTTGTTTTTTTAAATTTTTTTCACCTTCAACTTTTTTACCAAACACAACTCGAGGCCCGTTTGACATACACATTTAATTCAAACTAAATTGTACTTTTTTCATCATGTTTTTTATCTTTTCTGAAAAAGTTTTTTATCTTTTCTGAAAAAGTCAACAAAAATTACTAAACTTAAAAATCTCAACTCAACTCAAACTCAATTTATTCACCAAACACCCCCTCAACTTCAACTTTTTAACTTAAACTTTTTCACCAAACACTTAACTCAACTTAAACTTTTCAACTCAAACTTTTTACCAAACACTCAATTTTTAAACTCAACTTAACTTAACTCAAACTAAATTTAAAAATCTTAACTTATGTTTGTGAACCAAACAGGATCTTAATTTAGTACATCTTACCCATCATAAGTTTGCATGAATAACATATCAAACAAGAAATAAATGTGAGGCCATCAGCGGAAAAGAAAAGGAAAAAGAAGAGAAGATTATTATTACGATATTGACTACGTGAACTAACTTTCTCACGTTCTTTTAAGTTAATAATGCCTTGAAAATTATTTAAAAAAAAAAAACACAAAAGTTAATAATAGGGTAGAAATGAACCAAACGGCTAAAGAAATTTAGAGCCAGGGGAAATCTAGATTTGACATTTTAAAAGTTAAGTTAGAAATATTAAGGTGTTTGGTGTTTGAGTTTGAGTTTGAGTTAAAATATGTAAGTTTAAATAGTGATTTTGATTGACTTTTTGAAAAAAGACAAAAAAAATTTAGAAAAAAAGACAAAAATTGAGTTGATGGTGGTGAGTTTAAACTCACCAACTAAACGGGCCAATATGTTTAAAAGAAGAAATTTTAATGAGTTCTGTAATATAAAAAATAATGTAAAATTTTAAAATATGTTCAGAAAAATATACAAAATGGATCTTATCTTATTTATCTTGTCGATACGAGTATTTTGACATAAAAATAATCTCATTTCAATTTAAAATGAGAAAGTTACGAACTTTTAAAATTTAAGTTTTTAAAAAATAAAAGTGAGAGAAAATTTGATGTAAAATTAAAATTTTGAAATCCTGATGGTAAAATACCATTTGAACTGACACCCCAAACGGGCCATGATTCTTTCTTTTAATAATACTAGTTGTGTGGTGCAGAATAGATAAGTAAATTAAAAGCAAAAAAAATAATAATAATGTGACGATAATATGACCATCACATGATGATCACATAATGATCACATAATGATAAAGTGACTCTCACGTGATAAAAAAAGAAAACATAGTCAAAAAAAGATATTGACTTTTTTAAATATACTAGTTATACGCGACACGTGAAAAATAAATAAAAAAAAGAAAGTAAAAGTAAAAATAAAATTAAAAAAACAAAAAAAATTTACATAATATTGATGTGACCATCGCGTATGGCTCCTTGATTTTTCTATATAGATCAGTAATTGTTCTTAAGAGTGAGATTATTTTGGGTAAGGTTACACGTGCATACTATTTGTTGAGTGGATTTTCATAATCAACAATCGATGATAAAACTATTATTAATGAAATGTTTACCCTTCGTGATTGTTTTTGTGACCTTTATTAGTCTTGTCACCACGTAATTGTCTTTAAGTCTAAATTTTTGAAATGCGAACCCTTCCGATTAGAGGCGTTATTTACAGTAGAACCTATAATGGTAAAATCCTTTACCATTATTAATCAATTTGTATTTTGATTTTTTTCCCCTAAATATCCGTCCCCACCTGGCCCCACCCCTGGCAGCCATGATTAACTATGTTGTTGAAGTTCCAAAAAAGCAGAAACGTGAGAATTGTAGATTCGACCTTTGTAGTTGTCAAAATCTATTTGAGGACTATAATCATAATCAATTCACTTGAAAAGTCAAACAAGTAGTCCCAATTTCCATAAATTTTCAACACTCTTGGTTCTTTTTTGAATATTTTTTTCAAGGGCAGGGAGTGTTTTTTTTGTTTCTTGAAATTTCTTTCTTTATGAAAAAGTAAGAATTAATATCATTTAAAAGTTAAAATAAACTTTAATAAAGAATCTCAAAATTATCATCGTATTAATATAAAATAATTATTTTAAATATTCTATTTTAATTGTAACCGTCAAATTTATATTTGAATGTGTTATTTAAATAAAATTACCCAAATAATCTCCAAATATAATTTAAATATCCCAGTCAAATATTCTATTTAAATGATGATTACAAAATGCATTCTCAAATTGTAATCCGGCTGAAGCCAAAAATGGCTTTTCTTAGACTCATTAGCCAAAAAAAACGCAATCAACCATTAAGCTAATAGCTTGTCATGCGGAACTCCGGGTGATTATTGTTATGGGATACTTGCAACTCTCAGTCACTGTTATCTCTGTTAATAAACAAAGCAGACGAAGCAGTAATGTGAAATTGCATTCTAGAAGAAAGATATGTGGAATTATATATTCGGCCGTAGCAGTCATCAAATTCTATTTGTGTACTAAAAATCATCATCGATTTACTAAAATCAAAATATTAGTCCCAATTTCCATAAGTTTCCAACACTTTGGTTCTTTTTTTGAACATTTTATTATTTTTAAAAGGCAGGGGGGTTTTTTTTTTTTTTTTTTTTTTTGAAAGTGGGTTTTTTTTTTTAATGAAAAAAACTCTGCTTTATTTTAAAATAAATTTTCCAAACAATTACTTGCTTTTAGACATTGTTACTTTAAATTCATAATAATTATTGCAAAAATTTTACGTAGCACAATAATGTCAAACTGGCCTTATACTGGTTTCCTTCATAGATTACAAAGACAAATAGGGGTAGATCCAGAGTGTGTCCACTGACATTTTTCATTATTTTATTTTCATCCCAAAAGTTTTATAATTTTTATAATTTATCCTCACTAAAAGTTAAAAATTATTATATAGTCCTTACTTTGTCCTCACAAAAAATAAAAAATTCTCACATTATCCCCATCAAAATTAACCTTATAAAAAAAATTTATATTTTTACTACTTTGCCCCATTAAAATAAAATAATTTTTATAAAAACCTACTAAAATTAAAAATTCTCACAAAATCCCTATAAAATTTATTTTATCTTAAAAAAATATTTGTTGTATGTCTGAACTGAAATAGATTTTTGACTCCACTCTTGTAGACAAAATATATATATATTTTTTAACTTAACGACGAGATATTCAAATTCTTCGCATGATATAAAGTCAAGTATATAATTATTATTATATTATACATGTAACCACAGTTATATTTATATTGGAGATTCGTTTTTTAGACCAGACAAAAATGATAATTGACAAAAAGGACATTCTAGATATTTTCTCTAAATTTTCACGCCCGTAAGGCCGTACATGAAAACCGTCTATAAAAGCCCGATTAGCGAGTGCTTAGGACGACAGCTTCGGTAACCAAAGTACGGTGAAAAAATTAATAAAAAAATATCCCAAAAAATGTCTCCTACGACACGTACCGGAGTTCAGGTTGAGCAAGCGGCATTTCCGCCGACGGTGACTCCTCCTGGATCGGCGAAGCCTCTGTTCCTCTGCGGCGCAGGTTAGTGCAGAATTGTGAACTCACCGACAACAGTACGTTTACTATCGTTTTTCACTTTTCCGTTGTTTGTTTTCAAAACCGGCGGTCGTTTTGATGACGTGGCGCAGGTGTGAGGGGTATGGAGATCCAGGGGAAATTCGTGAAGTTCACGGCGATCGGAGTTTACTTGGAGTCTAACGCCGTCACGTGGCTCGCCGGCAAGTGGAAGGGCAAGTCGGCCGATGAGTTGACGGATTCCGTCCAGTTCTTTAGGGACATCGTAACTGGTAATTTAAGGATTCTTTCTTTTAATTATTTTTTCTTTTTCTTTTTCTTTTTTTTTTTTTTTTTACTTATTTTAACTTGGGGTGGGAGAGATCTAACTCATGAAATGGTGTCTGAAATTATCTTTTAATTGTGCTTTCTACCATAATTTTTTTCCTTTCACGATTTTGAGTTCTTTTTATTTGTTGGAAATAATATGCACATTATATAAGAATCAATGACTCTCTTTGAACGTCTAACCAAAAAAAGTAACTCTTATTGAACGTCTCACCAAAAAGACTCGACTCTGAAAATAAAAAAATTTAAAAAAACGATTATTTTAGTTCGAGTCCTTTATAATAGGATACACTATTGGTAGTATATATTTTTAAACATTAGGTTTACTCCAAATCATATAAAAAAAATTACAAAATTGATGATGTATATCTAATGATTCAGAAATGAAATTCTTTCGATTATAAGTTATTTTTACTAAGATACGGTAGAAATTGCTTTTAGTTTTTTAGAACTTATAGAATTTTGATACATTTGCATTCACGTTATAATTTTTTTTTATGACTTGAGTCTATTGCGTTTTTTTAGGTCCGTTTGAGAAGTTCACTCGGATATCGATGATTTTACCATTGACGGGAAAACAATACTCAGAGAAGGTGGCAGAGAATTGTGAGGCGATCTGGAAGTCTTTGGGAATTTACACCGAGGCAGAGGAGAAAGCCTTGAAAAGTTTCTTCACGTTTTTGAAAATCAGAACTTGTTGCCTGGATCCTCTGTTCTCTTCACGCAGTCACCCTTTGGTTCCTTAACGGTTAGTAAATTAAGTATTATTCTTAAGGTTACTCTTCGTTATTTTCTATTATTATTATTATTCTTAAGATTTGAGTCGCTTCTACACCTAGTATAAAACGTTCTAATATGGGTCAAATATATATTGTTAGCAATATATATATATATATATATATATATAGCACATACAGTCGAAGTAATAACCTGGAATGGACTTAGTAATTTTGACGAGAGATTTCAAATTTGAGTATTATAAAAAATGTTTGAGATTGTTTTCAGACTATTGACTCGTTATTTATAGGTACGGCTCAAGTTATGCATTTCTTTCTCCTGCACTTAAAAGAAAATAACTACTATTAATCTCCACCCATATATATGTATGTATAAAAAAAAAAAAAAAAAAAAAAAAAAAGGTTTTGCAGTTCAAGCAAAAACAAAAAATAAATTGAAAAAAAAAAAGATTTTTAGTTTAGGTCTAATGCACGTTTTTGGGATTTTATTGAGATATATGTTGCCTATCTTAAGTTTAATTATTACCCTGAAATAGAGCTAGATGCAAAGCTAGATACAAAGCTAGCATGCGAATCGATTTTTTGTGTACCTATTTATTTAGTTTTGCGATTTTATTGCTCTTGGTACTAAAGTATTAGAGCGTTTATTGCATTTTATAATGCCTAGATGAGTCTTTTAATTATTTTCTCTTGAATTTGACAATAGATAAGCTTCTCCAAAGATGAATCCATTCCAAAAAAGAGAATGCTGTTATAGAAAACAGGCTATTATCGGAGGCAATTTTGGAGTCGATCATCGGAAAGCATGGAGTTTCTCCGGAAGCGAGGAGAAGCCTGGCTTCAAGTTTTGCTTAATTGCTCATAGATCAGAACAAGATTCCTCACCACCTGCCTTACGGAGAGAAGAAAATGTCAAGTGGTGGCGGGAATATGCAACAAGGATTACAATTAATTAGGGAAAGCAAATTTCACGCTGATATGCTTTCTCTATAATCTCATCTCTGGATTTTCATTAATAAGGGCAAGCAAAATGTGTGTATATGTTTTATACTTGTACGAATAAAAAATTTTCTTGCCATTACTAGAGGGAATTGAACAGAAGGCAAGAAGCTCACTTTTCTCATGTGGTGAAGCTTCAATGGCCTGTCTCTTCTCTTCAAACCTAGCCTCCTCAAGCTGCTCGATGTTCTCTCCACGAGTGATCTACCGATGTCTCTTATAGCTATTATTATAGTAATAATATTTCCAATAATAATTTTGCCCTTATTTTAATTATCATATATTTTTTTTGATACGATTTCGATTCGATAAAATTAAATATGTACGGGTATCAATAAGGATGTATTTATTATATAAATTTTGATAATCTATACTTTTTTTTCTATCAACTCTAAAAAGTAGCCCGACATATTGAGTACTATGATCATCACTTCATTAGAAAAAAATGAAACAATTCCCTATTTCCAATTTTCCAAACTCTCTGGATTATTATTATTGTTATTATTATTATTATTTTGTGGGAGAAGTTGGCGTTAGTTAATTAGCACTTGAGAAGCGCCACGGATAGTATTCCACTAATTTGGTTGAAAAAGTAGAGTTAAAAAAAACTAATTTTAATATTGATTTTTGAATACCGATTCACGTAATAATAAATAGATATATTTTTATTTATTAATGTAATCAATTAACTAATAATATTTTAAATAATTATTAATTAAAAAATATCTAATTATATATTATATAAATTAATATTTAAATATTGATGTTAGAATCCATGTCTTTCGTATTCACGTAACTGATCTTCTGGTAGTAATCTGGTAGCATGGTTTTTTCAGTGTATTATATCTTAGGCTCCGTTTTGTGTTACAGTTTGAGTTAAAATTTTTAAATTTAAGTTGATTGACTTTTTAAAAACTAGTTATAATTTTTGTTAATTTTTCAGAAAAACACAAAAGCTAAGATGAAAAATTTAAATTTAAGATGATTTACTAAATGGAGGCTTAGATTAGGAGCTGTGGTAATGTATGATGCTTCCTCCTTTGTTTTTTATTTTTTTTATTTTTATTTTAAGGAAAAGCACGGCTTATCTATACAATATATATATACACATATATCCATACAATATATAATCTTTGTTTGTAAGTTAGTTTAACTGTAATTAAATTATATTTTTTCATCTTAATTTTTATTTTTTTCTAAAAAATCAATAAAATTTATATTAGTATTTAAAAAGTTAACCAACTCCAATTTAAAAATTTTATTTCTAACTAACTTATCAAATGAATATATAAAAAGGAGAAAATTTTTTACTATTTTCTTATAAAGGGAGAGGCTGTGGTAGAGCCTCTCCCAGATACCCTATCGGTAGAACTCTTTTTTTAACCGTTAGATTTTAATCGAACGGTTGATATATTATAGGTATACCATTATTATCATAGACCTTACCTCATATAAACTTTTCCACCCCAAATCTTCTTCGTCGCCGGTGACCTGTCCACCGTAGACAACCGATGTCGGCGACCCACCTCCGGTACTTTTTCCGACCGTCGGTGCCCCTTTCTCTCTCTTCTCTTCTCTCTTCCCCTCTCTCTCTCCCCCACCCCGGCCACCCCCAACCCCGACGGCCCCGACCACACTAGCCCCGGTGACACACCTCCGACCCCAACTCCGACCAGCGACGACTGCCCCTTTCTCTCTCTCTTCCCCTTTCTCTCTCTTCTCTCTCTTCCCCTCTCTCTCTCTCTCTTCCCCACCCTAGCCCCGCGGCCCTGACACCCCAGTCCAGGCTCTCCCCCCTCCCCGTCAGCCCCCCGGCCCCCAGCCAGCCCGACGCACCCTGGCCCCCCGTGCCACCACCCCCCCCCCCCCCCCCCCCCCCCCGAACCCAAATCACTTGCGTTTTGGGGGTTTTTAAGGCTTTTTTGTTCAGCTGACACACGGGGAGAGAGGGGAGGGAAGGAGGGAGAGAGAGAGAGAGTGCGCGTGAGGGGAGTACTTTTGTTGGGTTTTGTGTTTTTTTTTTCTTTTTTTTTTCGCCGAAACGGAGAGAGAGAGAGAGAGAGACAGAGAGAGAGTGAGTGAGTGGGTGGCTTGTTTGTGGGTTTTGTTTTCTTTTTTATACCAACACACGCAAGGAAGGAAGAAAGAGAAACAGAGAGAGAGGTTAGTTCGGTGGAGTACTGTTTTTGGAAATTTTTTCTTTTTTTCGAGGGGAAGGGAGAGAGAGAGAGAGAGAGGGAGAGAGAGAGCGAGTAGATGAAGTGAGAGACAGAAGAGAAAAAAAATAAAAATATTTTTTCCTAGTAAAAATATTTATATATATACTATTTTAAAATATATATTTCATATCCTGTAAATTTTTGTATGTTCTTGTAATTTATTTTAGACATTTTGTAATAAATAAGTCATATTGATTTAAGAAAATATTTTTTATTAAAATATTATCTTTCAAACAGAAATTTTATTATTTTATTATTTTAGTATTTTTTGATATTGATTTGGTCAATTATTAACATTAATCCTTTGATCTTTTTGATTTTTTCATGATTTCTTTTTTCATCTTCAAGTATTTTGTTGGTTTTTTTTATCTATTTTTTACTTATATATTTTTTCTTATTTAAATAAATATTTTTAAATATATCTAATCATGTGAATCGTTTTTAAATTAACATATATTGAAAGGAGAATAATTTTTACTATTTTTGTCCAAAACACATGTTTTGAACGAAACTTGCGTTTGGGGTTTTGGCTGCTATGCAGCTGACACACAGGTAGAGGGAAGAGAGAGATAAAAGATTTTTTCTTTGTATAAATATTTAATTTATATATATATTTAAAAAATATTTTTATAACATTTTAGTATTTTTTTTATTAGTCTATTCTTAATATTTTAGTCCTTTGATCTTTTGTTCTTTTCTCATGTATTTTTTTTTTCATCTTCAGTATTTTGTTAGTTTTTTTGGGTCTATTTTTTACTTATATATTTTTTCTTATTTACATAAATTTTCTGAAATAAATCTAATCATATACTTTGCACATGTTTTTAACTAGTATTATATTAATGAGCAAAACCGGCTAATTTATTTGTCCTCATGTTGCGCAGACATTTGGGTTAAATAAAAGGATTCCTTTTCTATGATAATCACGTAGGCTGTCATTGAGTAACGTATAACATGGCAATCAATATTTTTGCATAAAATTACAAAATTCCAAAAATTCCAACCATAATCGGCAGCGAAACCAGAGAATTTTTTCAGTGGATACGTTATAAGAAAATTAGAGATAAACTTTTTTTTTTAAATAAGGATATGACTAACATTTTAATTATTAAATGTACATCTTAATAAAAAGTTTTTTATAAAGCAAGTGAATAATGAAATTCGACGGGAATTTTAAAAGTAAAAATTAACATATTAAAATTTCAGTGGGTTGAAGTTAAAATTTTGCTTAAAAAAATGATAGTGCAACTAATAAATTTTGGTGTTAATATCTATTTTTTAAATCATGAATGAACATGCTTGCTTCCACCTACTTAAATGAGACTATGTCATTGATTAGAGTTGGAGTTCCAAACAGACCCTAAGGATTGATTTGATGTGTGGGTAAATATCTTTGATTGTGACAAAGCTTTCATGGCCTATCTCTTCTCTGTGAATCCAACTCCCTCAAGCCGCTGGCTGATCACACCACAAGTTATCTGTCGTTGTCTCCGACCTCCCCATGTTCTATTTTCAATCTTTTTTTAACTTAATTTTTGTTTCATTCAAAATTGTATATTCCTTACTATTTGATGATAATTAATTGATGCCTACTATTTGCATTCTTTATTAACAGGAAACAGTAGCATTTTTGCAACAATTCACCCTTTATATTATCAAATATTAAACAAACACTATTGATTTTGATGTAATTTTTAATTAAATCAAACGCCATTATTAATTATAAAATTTTGTAAAGATTCTACCCCCAAAAAAATTTTTTTTTTGATGATCACGGTCTATATTTTCTTGCAGATTCTTGAAAAAGTATCCCATCGGTCCGACACTTAAATCATCAATTCTAGAAGAGGTCAAAAAACTAGGCTTTACGACTTCCAAAATTTCCAACTTCTCTTTGGTTTTTTTTTTTTTTTTTTAAATACACACATACATATATTTTAAGGGGACGTTACTCTCTTTTTGGGGGGAGAAAGCTGCGGTAGTTAGTACATGAAAAGATGCGCACTATGTATGGTTTTCCGTCTAAGGGACAATATTTAATGTTGTTAGATACGCAAGTTTTTGTGTGCCATACCTTCTGGTAGGTTTTTATCCCTAACAAAATAAATATTAAATAAATCTTTTAGTTGGAAGCTATGTTATGATCACAGAATCCTCATTTTTTGTGGTTGACACGTGGCATTTTTCTTAGGTAAGCAAAAACAGCTTGTATTAAATGTGTAATTTACCTTATTTAGTCCTTAAATATAAGTATTATATCACTTTGGTTCCTGAATTTTTTATTTTGATCAATTTAGTCCTTAATTTTTAGTTTTAAACAATTTTGGTCACTCACATCAAAATTGATGGACGATTTTTGAAATTCAACATAAATAATCATATCTCCATCATATAATAGCTAATAATTTTAAAGAAATGATTATATTAAGTTCAAAAGGTTTTAATTTTTAAGGGTTTTAATAAGAATAAAGAGGAATTTTTTTTACTTACTGTAATTATTTTTGTAAAATTTTATGTTAACATGGAGTCGAGACATGATCATGTACAATAACTTTAAAAAAATAGTTCATCAGTGTTAAATGTGAGGGACCAAAACTGTCAAAAATTAAAAGTTCAGGACTAAATATATCAAAAATAAAAAATTCAGAGACCAAAGTAAAAAAATACTCATAATTTGAATGGACAAATTGTCCTTTATATTTAAAAGTTTTCGTTTTTGTGATAATTATATAGACTATCGTTAACATAATAGCATTTTCGATGTTGTGTCTATAGTAAAGTTTGATATTTAGATTAAAAAAATTCTCTCTCATAAAGTATTATCGGTCTTTGTGGTTAAATTAGTTTTAAACTAAATTTTATGATAAATTTATCACAAATTATAATCAAGACTAAATTTAATATTTAATATTTGTTTATTGATGTTTTCACTTTTTCATAAAATTATTACAATATTTTTATTTTTAAATTATAAAAATATTAAAAAATCACTATTACGAGTTTCAAAACATACTATTGATGGCAAAAGCATACATAATATTAAAAATAAAATTATATGTTACAAGAAGCAATGAGTATAGGACTAGAGATAAAAGCTTGGGGGTTCATCAATCCGCATATGCGAAAAGGAAAATGTTTTAAAATATTTATAATATTTAACATCATAAGTGATTCACATTGATATGTCTCTAATAATTATATAAAATAGATTTATTTTAGTATTTTTAAACTTATATTTTTGCTTTAATCTTAATATTCTACCTTAATTTTCTCCCAAATTTATTATGTTACATGTAGGTTAAATTATGTTAAGAGAGTTAAAAGCAGTAGCTAAAATGTGATTAAAAATATTTTAAAATTTCAAACGACAATTCGGAGACAATTATTCCCACTCGCCAGAATTCACGTGCATGCCACTTGCTCTCCTGACCGTCGGATCGCCTCATCGCAGCCCAGCATCGCGAGTACTTAGCAAACGCCAAGCCGAGAGTTTCGCCGCTCTAGTATCAGAGGGACCAGTAGTGTCGGATTCGGTGTCCGCGCTCTAGTTTCATCCCCTGAGTTTGGGAGTTCCAGCAACTGTCAGTGCGCCACGTGGCCTTAGCAGCAACGCTTTCCAGTCGCTGCTGCCACCTGTTAGAGTGGGGCCCAGAACTGTTGATTCGGGTCAGTCTTCGCTGCAACAGGGAAAAAAAAGAAAAAATAATTAAAAAAAAAAAAAAAGAAAAGTGGTGGCGGCGGCCGCTTGGTGGCAATGAATTAAAGCTTAGGGCTCCGTGCAAGAAGTCTTTGGCTGGAGGAGAAGCCGAAAATCATAGAAGAAAACCAGAAAAAAAATATTTTAGGTTTTAATATTGAATTTTCGACAAAATTAGGGAGATATTAACTTGAATCATCAAGAAAAGAGGAAGAAGAAAATTTAGGAGAAAACTTTGGAGACTTGTGACATATTTAAATTGGGTTTTTTTTGCTTCATTTTCTTATTTTTTTATTTTTATAATTTAAGAATGATTAAATATTTATTTTGTAGATTTATTTATGAAGTAATTTTCTTTTTACGAATACGATATATCCGGATTATAATTATTTGATTTTTCTATTTTTAATTAATTGATACTCTATTTTAATTCAATGTTGAAGTAATTAATATGTGCTTAATGCTTGTGAATTTATAGTTACCTTTTGCATGATTTGATATTTGATTTGAAAATGAAATGTGATAATTGAAAAAGCTCTTGTTTGATTTACCATGAAATTGTCATAAGTTAGAGATAGTCATGAAACTTATACAGCATTATCAATTTACTGTTCTTAATGAATTATGGTAAGCTTAGAGTTTGAGACCGAGAGATGGTAACAGGCTTATTATGAGATACATTATTAATGCTTGAAAAAGATTAATGTTATATTAGCGAAATTTGTTGGAAACATAGGGAATAGACATTGATTAATTGGATTAGATAATTCAAATAGGATTAATACAGTGAAATCATAATGCTTAGATTTTTAGTATTTTGAGTTTTTTTTATATTTTTATTTATTTTTTTATTTTTATTTAAAAATATATTTTCAGTTATTCAAATAAAATTAGAATTAATATAATTTCGATAATTGGTAACGATAATTCTCGTGGGATCGATACTTTACTTATTATTTTATTACTTGTTTATGATATTGTGCATTTATAATTTTCCGTAACAGTCTTATATTGTGGGACTCATCTTTTAATAATGAGTGATATTACAATAAATGCTTTTTCATCATTATAAAAAGGGAGAAATTAAAAAAAAAATTCAACAGAACAAAAAAGGGTAAGATCCACGGTAGTGTACTATCTACAGTGCTCATTTATGTGACATACGATGAAATACGACGGTTGAAGACTGATAGCCTGTTTGGTGCACAAGTTGAGTTTCAATTGAGTTGAAATTTTTAGGTTTAAATAGTAATTTTTATTGATTTTTTCAGATAAGATAAAAAACCTTTTTAGAAAAGACAAAAAAAATTTTTAAAAAAATAAAAAATATAATGAAAAAGTACAATTTAATTTGAGTAGAGATGGAGAATCAAACTTAACTCAAAGGTGCACGTAAATTCATCTGACATGCCCGTACACTAATTTAAGCTCCGAACCATACGTAAAATGCCATATTTGTTGATATGCAGAAAGTGTACTCTATCTTTGGGCACCTGCCCATGCAAGCCTTACATCGACAATCATCGAGATTCCTTTTATTCACTATCAGAAATGATTTTTTTTTTTTTTTTTTTTTAAGGTGGACAGTTTATCAAGCTCTAAATTAACAAGTTATAGATCTGACAATACGAGGGCAATACAATCAGGGAAATTTTTTTTTATTTTTTTTTTCTTGCACAAGCATTGAAGGATCTGCTTGGAGGCCTAAAAAATTTTTTTTTTTTAATTTCAAATTAATCCTCACATTATTTTAAATGATTGTAATTTACCCCCACTCAGAATTTTTTTCTTAAATATGCCCCATGTAACATTTAGATTAACCTTACCAAAATCAACATTAATTAAGTCATTATTAGTAGGAAGAACCACCTCTAAAGGTGGGTACGTGGATCTTCCTCTTTTTTTTTTTCCTCTTTAGTCTTCCACCATTCGATTTCATCAAATGTAACATAAATGAGCACTATGGATAGTACACTACCGTAGATCTTCACCTTTTTTGTTCTCTTGAAAATTTTCTTTTAAATTTCTCCCTTTTATAATGATGAAAAAGCATTTATTGTCTCTTAAGTATTTCTTTCGAAATGAAGAAGCATTATTTTATTTCTCTTAAAAAGCTTTTTTTTTTAAAGCTCAAATAAAGCATTATTTTTTTTTCTTTTTGAAATCAAATTAGGCATTCCTATCTCTTGAAAGAGACCAACAATTAAGGATTCAGGCAAAAAAAAAAAAAAAAAAAAAAGAAAAAAAAAACCAACAGTTAAGGAATGAAAAGATTACAAGTGTATTTGGTGTGAGCCGTCGATCTCATAAACTTTGGTAGTTGCCAAATTACGGACGGTGTAGATTCACTAGGATGGCTGATCAAGCCTGTACGTCAATACCGACAACGAACTGTCTTTTTTCATATATTTTCTATTTGGCTTAAGAACATGTGTGCAGCGAACTGTCAAATGGCAATCATCATGTCCACGTTATTAGCTGCCCCAACCTTCACGTGATTGCCTAACAATCAACTAATGTTTTTCGATTAGCAAATATTACGTATGATATATATATATATTTTTTTTTAATAAGAAAAATTACGTAGTATCTTTCACTTATTACGTACATGTTTCCTGTCCACCGTCAACACCTTCACAACCTTACATTGAATTTTTTTTTTTTTTAATTGGTTTCAAATTTAGCAGCTCCCCATTTATTGTGTTTAGTCGAGAGATGTTGTTACAATTTCATGTATTATTGACTATTCCTTAATATTATGTCATTTGATCTGAATTTTAAAATTTAATTATATTAAAAATGCTAAATATTAAATAAATTTAAACAAATTGATAAGTCAAAATATTATTGAGGAGATAATCATTGAGATAGTTGATCTGAACTCTCATTGTGCTGGGTCCAATAGGAAAGCTTAAACTAAAGGCTTATTTGATCAGTTTTATCACCTAAGCTTCTCGTTTGTTAGCAATGTGATTTCTGATTTTTATTTTTTTTGTAATTAATCCTTGGAATTAAAAATGTATAAAAACTCAAAAATCAATAACAATATTGCTAATTATATGACAAAAACCAACCAATAACTTAAACATAAGTGTTAATTAAAGATAAGACTAATTAGTTTTATCTATTTAACCAAAAGTTATTAGAGTTAAAGTTTTTATTAAGTTATATCCAAATAAAAAAAATTGAGTGAAATATGTTTTAAAAATATATTGAAGCTAAAAATTTAATGAAAAAAAAAATCAACCATACTCTTAATAGATGATACGTGTATAAAACACATGTAATTATTTCTATTAAAAATAATTAACATCAATGTTGACATGCTTTTTAACATCGATATAAAAATTCAAATTCTGTACGTTTTGATAAAGTCCTATATGGTATTAATGCTACCAGCAATCACAATTTAACTTTAATATCCGTTAGGAGTATTTATTACTTAGGGGGGCATATTACCAATAAAGAAGAAGTACAAGGGCCATAATGCAAAACAGCTTAAATACAACCCCCGAAACTCTTCATATAAGCCGTGTGATCATCCACTTATTTGGGACAACGTCACCTCTCGAAAACAAACTTCCTCAGCCAAAAGAAAATTTTCCCAAAAATGCCTCCGATGACACTTACCGGAGTTCAGGTAGAGACAGCGGCATTTGCGCCGGCGGTGACGCCTCCCGGATCGGCGAAGACCCTGTTCCTCGGCGGCGCAGGTTAGTGCAGAAATGTGAACTCGCCGACGACTGTACTTTTTCTGTCGTTTCTTTTTCTTTTTCGCTTTTCCGTTTTGTCTATTTTCAAAGAGGGCGGTCGTTTTGATGACGTGGCGCAGGCGTGAGGGGTTTGGAGATCCAGGGGAAATTCGTGAAGTTCACGGCGATCGGAGTTTACTTGGAGTTTAACGCCGTCACGTGGCTCGCCGGCAAGTGGAAGGGCAAATCGGCTGAGGAGTTGAATGATTCCGTCGAGTTCTATAGAGACATTGTAACGGGTAAATTTAAAGATATATATATATAATATATATATATATATATTAGTGGTTTGATGATTTTGAGGTTTTTAATTTTGTTAATTTTTTATTTGGTATAATGATGCACGACGTTGCAGCCATTTGACTCTGTTTCAATGTGTTGCAAAGTATAAATTGACTCTATTTCAATGTCTTACCCCAAAAAAAAAAAAAAAAAAATCGACTTTATTTAAATGACTTAAGAAGAAATATTGACTATATTTGAATGACTTTTGATTGAAGTTTTATTTGAATGATTTTGTTCCTTAGTTCAAAATAGATAAGAAAAATTTTAATTTTTTTTAATTTAAGACCGTGAGAATTCAAATTTTCACCTTATTATACCTTATTATAGAGTTATATGTGAAATAATAACTTGAATATTTACTTTGAGTCCTAGATAATAGATCTATTAAAAATCGTATTAAGGTTAAAAAAATGCAAAATTGACAAATTCTAATATAGATCTAATGATTTTCTTTTCTAAACTTTAAATCAATTATCTTTTAGTTTTGTCTTTCTTTCTTTCTCCTTTTTTTTTTTTTTTTTTTTATAATCATAACTTATGAATTTTGATGCATAAATTCATGTTGTTCATTACTAATTATTTCATGAGGTGTATTATTGCTTTTTTTAGGTCCGTTTGAGAAGTTCACTCGAATAACGATGATTTTACCATTGACCGGGCAACAGTACTCGGAGAAGGTGTCAGAGAATTGTGTGGCGATATGGAAATCTTTGGGATTTACACTGAAGCAGAGGAGAAAGCCATTGAAATGTTTCTCCAAGTTTTTAAAGATAAGAACTTCCCACCTGGATCCTCCGTTCTCTTCACACAATCACCGTCCGGTTCGTTAATGGTTAGTAAATTACTGTTATTCTTGAAAGGGTTTTTGTTTTTGTTTTTCACTCATTATCTTCTATTATTAATAATATCTACTTTTTTATGGTGCAGATTAATCAAATTTATATATACTGTTGACTTTTGTAGTTGTAGGAAGATCCAAGTAAATATGTAATTGACTAGATTTGAATCACGTTCAACACATTAGTCCCACTATATTGTGTTTAAGATATATTAAATTAATAGTTTAGCATTATATAGAGTTTAAAAATGAAAGATTTTTGCACTTGAAGTAGAAGAAAATGGAATTGGACTCACTCGCAAGTAATGTGATAGATAAGATATTCGATTTTAAATGTCATGAGAAATATTTGAGATTATTTTCAAACCATTCACTCAAAGTTTATTGATAAAAATTGAAGCAACGAGTTTTGTCTCCCACAACTAAAAAAAAAAAAACTGTTATTTTAATCATGCTTTTTTAAATAAAAAAAATATGAAATATTTTGTAGTTAAAAACCGAAAAATGAAATATTTTGATTTTAGGTGTAATGTTAATTATTGGGATTTTGTCGAGATATTTATTGACTATGTGATGCCTAATTATTATCCTAATAGACTTATACGAAATAGTATGCATGTCAACTTTATGGATCCCTGTTTAACACCTTACGAGCCTTTTAACTTTTTTTCCCCCCGCTCTCTCTCTTTTGTTTATGAAAATAGATAAGCTTCTCTAAAGACGAATCCATACCAGAAAAATGGGATGTTGTTATAGAAAACAGGCTACTTTCAGAGGCAATTTAGAGTCGATCATCGGAAAGCACGGAGTTTCTCCGGATGCGAAGAGAAGTATGGCATCAATTCTGGCGGAATTGCTCATGGATCAGAACAAGACTCACGCCGTGCCAAGCGGAGAAAAGAAACTGTTGGCAGTTTGAAGTGGCTTTCACAGCCTAGTGGAATTACTTGAAAGAAATTTCACATTGATGTGTTTTTATCTGTAATCTTATCTTTGGACTACCATTAATAAGGGAATGTTAATTGTGTGTTTATGTATTTTATTAATCACATATTAGCTAAGGGCATTCTCTGGATTATCATTAAGAAGGGAAAGAAATTATGTGTGTATGTGTTTTATTAATTAAATATAATTAGTTAGGGGCTCTCCCTTGAAAAATGTCTTTCTCGCTCTCTTTTAATGACACTTTATTTCCTTTAGAATTCTTGAAACAATCAAATTACAAGTTGGAAAAGAAAACATTTGTTTCAAGTTAAGTGTCTTTGAAATTTTAAAGACTCTCAGTTTTGATTATTGTCTTTTTATTCATATTCTATTTATGTTATTTTAATAATATCATAATATATACATCAATTAGAAAAAAAATCATTTATATTAAAGCTTCATAGCCAATCTCTTCCCTGCAAACCCAGTCCTCTCAAGCTGGCTGATGATCTCCTAAGAAAGATATGTCGTTGTATCTTTTCTTATTTTGTTTTGTTTTTATTTCACTTTTTTAAAATGTTAAATTTTATTTCACTTTGTCTTCCATGTCTATATTAAATTTAATTAGTTTTGAATATTTATTTCATTTTTAAATGAATTTAATTAGATAAAAAAATATATGTTTGACTTCAAAAAACGTACAATATTAATAAAGAGTTCTACTAAAAAAATAAAATTTTCTTACGTTACGATTTTAACACTTGTTCTATAAATTTACCCAACAGTTTGATTACTAACCATCATCAATTCGTACAAAATAAATTAATTAATAAATAAACAATTAGGTCCCAATTATAAAAGTGTCCAAAACTCTTGGTTCTTTTCTGAACAAAGGGGAGAGTGTCTTTTTGTTCTTGAATTTTTTTTTTTTTCAAATGAAAAAGCGTTCCTTTTATTTTTATTTTTTATTTTTTTATTTGTGTAAGTGTAAATGAAAAGGCATTCTTGTCTCTTCAAAGTTGAAACAAACAAGAACCAACAAACTTCCAAAAGAAAAAAAAAAAAAAAAACAATCTTCCAATTAAGTAGTCACGTAATTACACCACCCTGTCGATGTGAGCCGTACGATCTCATCACCTTGGTTGTTGCCAAATAGCGGACGGTGTTGATTCACTTGAATAGCTGGCGCCCGTTCTTCCAAACATTCCTACTTCTCACAACGAATTGTCAATTTGGCTATACGCCCTTTCCACGTCTTCAACGTGACCTGCCAAACAGTCGCCTTCACTTCGTCACCTTCACCAACTAAAATTAAAGGCTTTTATTTTATTTTTTATTTTTTCCCTTGAAGCACCTAAAAGTAAGGGTGATTTGTAGTATTGTTCCTAAAAAAATACATCTCTCAATTATTGCCCTAACTATAATGTTTTTAGTTTTATTTTTTTTATCTCCATTTAGAAAATAATAGAGAGTCAAAAATCCAAAAAGTATTAAAAGATGACAAAAAACATAAATGTATCCATCTGAGTAGATGTTTTCACAATTCTCTCTAAAGCTAAAGGCTTGTTTGCATGGTTTTGTCATCTAAACTTATATTCTTTAGCCATGTGCGTTATGAACCTTTTATTTATTTATTTAATTTATACATATTAAATTTAAAATTTGAGAATTTTTATGATAGGACATTCTATTTTGTACTATAAATATGAATTACGGTTTTAGTCATTAGATTAAATTTTTAATGGCCTGATCTATAACTGGAGCAGTTTTGTAATGTGCAATTATAAATTTAATATGGCAAACAATATCAGTCAGTTAAATAAAAGCAATTCCTAAAATTTTTTAATAAGTAAAAAGGCTCTAGTGATGACTCCATCATCGTCCTAATTTCAACCCCACAAGTGTAATCAACTTCTCTGGGTATGACAAGAAAGAGATGAACATTTAACTCAGCCTCTTCAGTCATTAACCCAGACTATACTCAGAACGTCATCAACACAATGCTATCATAGCCAAGAAGTTCCTAAATTCGTATATGATAGAATGTCACCCAATAAATTTTGTAGAAACTCCCACATGAATAATACTAGCAATATATATGTACACAATATATATATTTTATGAAAATCAGTATATGACTTACAAATAAGTGTAAATCCTAATAGACATTCACATTTTCACATAATCTAACAGTAATTTATTGTCATCCGAATGATCTTATCAAACAGACTTTAAAGAGAATCGATGCACATCATGAAAAAAGTTATAAAATGAATGTAAACGTGTCAAAATATCATAAATTTTAGAAAAATTAAATGGAAATTTTGTAATAGAGTATGAAAATATATCCTATTGGAAGAGTTATGTTTTTGGATCATTAAATTTTGTATCAAAATTTATCAATTCTACATAGTATTTTTTTTATAATTATTTTGATATAATTATGAATGCAAGAACTATTGTTAAAAACAAATACTACCAATAGTGTACCCAATA
>CM046364.1:9713334-9730999 GCA_025413025.1 Ficus hispida | reverse complement strand
CTTTGGGCACCTGCCCATGCAAGCCTTACATCGACAATCATCGAGATTCCTTTTATTCACTATCAGAAATGATTTTTTTTTTTTTTTTTTTTTAAGGTGGACAGTTTATCAAGCTCTAAATTAACAAGTTATAGATCTGACAATACGAGGGCAATACAATCAGGGAAATTTTTTTTTATTTTTTTTTTCTTGCACAAGCATTGAAGGATCTGCTTGGAGGCCTAAAAAATTTTTTTTTTTTAATTTCAAATTAATCCTCACATTATTTTAAATGATTGTAATTTACCCCCACTCAGAATTTTTTTCTTAAATATGCCCCATGTAACATTTAGATTAACCTTACCAAAATCAACATTAATTAAGTCATTATTAGTAGGAAGAACCACCTCTAAAGGTGGGTACGTGGATCTTCCTCTTTTTTTTTTTTCCTCTTTAGTCTTCCACCATTCGATTTCATCAAATGTAACATAAATGAGCACTATGGATAGTACACTACCGTAGATCTTCACCTTTTTTGTTCTCTTGAAAATTTTCTTTTAAATTTCTCCCTTTTATAATGATGAAAAAGCATTTATTGTCTCTTAAGTATTTTCTTTCGAAATGAAGAAGCATTATTTTATTTCTCTTAAAAAGCTTTTTTTTTTAAAGCTCAAATAAAGCATTATTTTTTTTTCTTTTTGAAATCAAATTAGGCATTCCTATCTCTTGAAAGAGACCAACAATTAAGGATTCAGGCAAAAAAAAAAAAAAAAAAAAAAAGAAAAAAAAAAACCAACAGTTAAGGAATGAAAAGATTACAAGTGTATTTGGTGTGAGCCGTCGATCTCATAAACTTTGGTAGTTGCCAAATTACGGACGGTGTAGATTCACTAGGATGGCTGATCAAGCCTGTACGTCAATACCGACAACGAACTGTCTTTTTTCATATATTTTCTATTTGGCTTAAGAACATGTGTGCAGCGAACTGTCAAATGGCAATCATCATGTCCACGTTATTAGCTGCCCCAACCTTCACGTGATTGCCTAACAATCAACTAATGTTTTTCGATTAGCAAATATTACGTATGATATATATATATATTTTTTTTTAATAAGAAAAAATTACGTAGTATCTTTCACTTATTACGTACATGTTTCCTGTCCACCGTCAACACCTTCACAACCTTACATTGAATTTTTTTTTTTTTTTTTAATTGGTTTCAAATTTAGCAGCTCCCCATTTATTGTGTTTAGTCGAGAGATGTTGTTACAATTTCATGTATTATTGACTATTCCTTAATATTATGTCATTTGATCTGAATTTTAAAATTTAATTATATTAAAAATGCTAAATATTAAATAAATTTAAACAAATTGATAAGTCAAAATATTATTGAGGAGATAATCATTGAGATAGTTGATCTGAACTCTCATTGTGCTGGGTCCAATAGGAAAGCTTAAACTAAAGGCTTATTTGATCAGTTTTATCACCTAAGCTTCTCGTTTGTTAGCAATGTGATTTCTGATTTTTATTTTTTTTGTAATTAATCCTTGGAATTAAAAATGTATAAAAACTCAAAAATCAATAACAATATTGCTAATTATATGACAAAACCAACCAATAACTTAAACATAAGTGTTAATTAAAGATAAGACTAATTAGTTTTATCTATTTAACCAAAAGTTATTAGAGTTAAAGTTTTTATTAAGTTATATCCAAATAAAAAAATTGAGTGAAATATGTTTTAAAAATATATTGAAGCTAAAAATTTAATGAAAAAAAAAATCAACCATACTCTTAATAGATGATACGTGTATAAAACACATGTAATTAGTTTCTATTAAAAATAATTAACATCAATGTTGACATGCTTTTTAACATCGATATAAAAATTCAAATTCTGTACGTTTTGATAAAGTCCTATATGGTATTAATGCTACCAGCAATCACAATTTAACTTTAATATCCGTTAGGAGTATTTATTACTTAGGGGGGCATATTACCAATAAAGAAGAAGTACAAGGGCCATAATGCAAAACAGCTTAAATACAACCCCCGAAACTCTTCATATAAGCCGTGTGATCATCCACTTATTTGGGACAACGTCACCTCTCGAAAACAAACTTCCTCAGCCAAAAGAAAATTTTCCCAAAATGCCTCCGATGACACTTACCGGAGTTCAGGTAGAGACAGCGGCATTTGCGCCGGCGGTGACGCCTCCCGGATCGGCGAAGACCCTGTTCCTCGGCGGCGCAGGTTAGTGCAGAAATGTGAACTCGCCGACGACTGTACTTTTTCTGTCGTTTTCTTTTTCTTTTTTCGCTTTTCCGTTTTGTCTATTTTCAAAGAGGGCGGTCGTTTTGATGACGTGGCGCAGGCGTGAGGGGTTTGGAGATCCAGGGGAAATTCGTGAAGTTCACGGCGATCGGAGTTTACTTGGAGTTTAACGCCGTCACGTGGCTCGCCGGCAAGTGGAAGGGCAAATCGGCTGAGGAGTTGAATGATTCCGTCGAGTTCTATAGAGACATTGTAACGGGTAAATTTAAAGATATATATATATATATATATATATATATTAGTGGTTTGATGATTTTGAGGTTTTTAATTTTGTTAATTTTTTATTTGGTATAATGATGCACGACGTTGCAGCCATTTGACTCTGTTTCAATGTGTTGCAAAGTATAAATTGACTCTATTTCAATGTCTTACCCCAAAAAAAAAAAAAAAAAAAATCGACTTTATTTAAATGACTTAAGAAGAAATATTGACTATATTTGAATGACTTTTGATTGAAGTTTTATTTGAATGATTTTGTTCCTTAGTTCAAAATAGATAAGAAAATTTTAATTTTTTTTAATTTAAGACCGTGAGAATTCAAAATTTTCACCTTATTATACCTTATTATAGAGTTATATGTGAAATAATAACTTGAATATTTACTTTGAGTCCTAGATAATAGATCTATTAAAAATCGTATTAAGGTTAAAAAAATGCAAAATTGACAAATTCTAATATAGATCTAATGATTTTCTTTTCTAAACTTTAAATCAATTATCTTTTAGTTTTGTCTTTCTTTCTTTCTCCTTTTTTTTTTTTTTTTTTTTTTTTTATAATCATAACTTATGAATTTTGATGCATAAATTCATGTTGTTCATTACTAATTATTTCATGAGGTGTATTATTGCTTTTTTTAGGTCCGTTTGAGAAGTTCACTCGAATAACGATGATTTTACCATTGACCGGGCAACAGTACTCGGAGAAGGTGTCAGAGAATTGTGTGGCGATATGGAAATCTTTTGGGATTTACACTGAAGCAGAGGAGAAAGCCATTGAAATGTTTCTCCAAGTTTTTAAAGATAAGAACTTCCCACCTGGATCCTCCGTTCTCTTCACACAATCACCGTCCGGTTCGTTAATGGTTAGTAAATTACTGTTATTCTTGAAAGGGTTTTTGTTTTTGTTTTTCACTCATTATCTTCTATTATTAATAATATCTACTTTTTTATGGTGCAGATTAATCAAATTTATATATACTGTTGACTTTTGTAGTTGTAGGAAGATCCAAGTAAATATGTAATTGACTAGATTTGAATCACGTTCAACACATTAGTCCCACTATATTGTGTTTAAGATATATTAAATTAATAGTTTAGCATTATATAGAGTTTAAAAATGAAAGATTTTTGCACTTGAAGTAGAAGAAAATGGAATTGGACTCACTCGCAAGTAATTTGATAGATAAGATATTCGATTTTAAATGTCATGAGAAATATTTGAGATTATTTTCAAACCATTCACTCAAAGTTTATTGATAAAAATTGAAGCAACGAGTTTTGTCTCCCACAACTAAAAAAAAAAAAACTGTTATTTTAATCATGCTTTTTTAAATAAAAAAAATATGAAATATTTTGTAGTTAAAAACCGAAAAATGAAATATTTTGATTTTAGGTGTAATGTTAATTATTGGGATTTTGTCGAGATATTTATTGACTATGTGATGCCTAATTATTATCCTAATAGACTTATACGAAATAGTATGCATGTCAACTTTATGGATCCCTGTTTAACACCTTACGAGCCTTTTAACTTTTTTTCCCCCCGCTCTCTCTCTTTTGTTTATGAAAATAGATAAGCTTCTCTAAAGACGAATCCATACCAGAAAAATGGGATGTTGTTATAGAAAACAGGCTACTTTCAGAGGCAATTTTAGAGTCGATCATCGGAAAGCACGGAGTTTCTCCGGATGCGAAGAGAAGTATGGCATCAATTCTGGCGGAATTGCTCATGGATCAGAACAAGACTCACGCCGTGCCAAGCGGAGAAAAGAAACTGTTGGCAGTTTGAAGTGGCTTTCACAGCCTAGTGGAATTACTTGAAAGAAATTTCACATTGATGTGTTTTTATCTGTAATCTTATCTTTGGACTACCATTAATAAGGGAATGTTAATTGTGTGTTTATGTATTTTATTAATCACATATTAGCTAAGGGCATTCTCTGGATTATCATTAAGAAGGGAAAGAAAATTATGTGTGTATGTGTTTTATTAATTAAATATAATTAGTTAGGGGCTCTCCCTTGAAAAATGTCTTTCTCGCTCTCTTTTAATGACACTTTTATTTCCTTTAGAATTCTTGAAACAATCAAATTACAAGTTGGAAAAGAAAACATTTGTTTCAAGTTAAGTGTCTTTGAAATTTTAAAGACTCTCAGTTTTGATTATTGTCTTTTTATTCATATTCTATTTATGTTATTTTAATAATATCATAATATATACATCAATTAGAAAAAAAATCATTTATATTAAAGCTTCCATAGCCAATCTCTTCCCTGCAAACCCAGTCCTCTCAAGCTGGCTGATGATCTCCCTAAGAAAGATATGTCGTTGTATCTTTTCTTATTTTGTTTTGTTTTTATTTCACTTTTTTAAAATGTTAAATTTTATTTCACTTTGTCTTCCATGTCTATATTAAATTTAATTAGTTTTGAATATTTATTTCATTTTTAAATGAATTTAATTAGATAAAAAAAATATATGTTTTGACTTCAAAAAACGTACAATATTAATAAAGAGTTCTACTAAAAAAATAAAATTTCTTACGTTACGATTTTAACACTTGTTCTATAAATTTACCCAACAGTTTGATTACTACCATCATCAATTCGTACAAAATAAATTAATTAATAAATAAACAATTAGGTCCCAATTATAAAAGTGTCCAAAACTCTTGGTTCTTTTCTGAACAAAGGGGAGAGTGTCTTTTTGTTTCTTGAATTTTTTTTTTTTCAAATGAAAAGCGTTCCTTTTATTTTTATTTTTTATTTTTTTATTTGTGTAAGTGTAAATGAAAAGGCATTCTTGTCTCTTCAAAGTTGAAACAAACAAGAACCAACAAACTTCCAAAAGAAAAAAAAAAAAAACAATCTTCCAAATTAAGTAGTCACGTAATTACCACCACCCTGTCGATGTGAGCCGTACGATCTCATCACCTTGGTTGTTGCCAAATAGCGGACGGTGTTGATTCACTTGAATAGCTGGCGCCCGTTCTTCCAAACATTCCTACTTCTCACAACGAATTGTCAATTTGGCTATACGCCCTTTCCACGTCTTCAACGTGACCTGCCAAACAGTCGCCTTCACTTCGTCACCTTCACCAACTAAAATTAAAGGCTTTTATTTTATTTTTTATTTTTTCCCTTGAAGCACCTAAAAGTAAGGGTGATTTGTAGTATTGTTCCTAAAAAAAATACATCTCTCAATTATTGCCCTAACTATAATGTTTTTAGTTTTATTTTTTTATCTCCATTTAGAAAATAATAGAGAGTCAAAAATCCAAAAAGTATTAAAAGATGACAAAAAACATAAATGTATCCATTGTAGATGCTGGATATCTACTGTCAAATTTTAACCGGAGTTAGTCAATATCGTTAAATCAAAATGTATTGGGCCCCCGGGAATTGTAATGAAACTCATAAATACAATCCAGTATAAACATAATAAAATAAATAGAAACAGCATAGAATTTGATGACACCACAATTTAGAGAGGTTCGCCCAACAAGTGCTACGTCCTCTGTGACTGATGCTTCTATGTATACGAATGTTTCTGGGATACAAGAAGAACTGTGATTCTTAATTGAAAAAGGGTACTGTAAAAGGATACTTTTCTATTCTGTAGAAAAGAGAGTTTTTCGTCCCCTTTGGTCAGGGGGGTCTTCCTCTATTTATAGAGGAAAATTGATGGGTCCGATCCCATAACTGATAGCAAACAGTTATTTCTTATCATTCGTGGGACACGTGTCATGACATGGAATTGGCAGTTACCCATATGAATCGCAGATAATGGGTCTAGCGGTTACTCGTATGAGTCACCGATAATGGGCCTATGCGGTTACTGATATACAGCCATTGGTGATCATGTATTTGTCAGTTTTTATACAGACATAATACGTCATATATTCATCGTAAGTTCGATTGTAATAGGAGACGCTCCTTATGATTTGTATTATAAACGAGCGACGAATGGTAAGAAGGAAATAAGGCTTCGCCCTCATAATCCATCGTTCGTGGCTTATTAGAGATTCCATCAGCTTAGGATCATATTTGACACGAACGTTCGATGCTCGATTGTAAATGTTCGTAAATATCAAAATGACTTGGAATCATTACATGGGTCCGGCCCATTCGTGAGATCGATCGACGTTCGAGGATCGAACGGGTCAGTGAATTGGGACTGGCCCAACTATGAGGTCCGAAATGTAATCTGGGGTTCGCCGTTTGTCAGATAAACTGTTAAAGCTAACGTTTTAAAGGGAAGACGAAGTCTAACCCCAACAGATAGCCCCCCAGTCTATCGAGCGATGAATCCTCGATAGAGTGTTTGATCATACTCGATAAAAATTCGCATCAGTCATTGTTACATCAGATCAGGAAGATCAGAACGGACTGACGAAATACTCGATGGGAAATCTCGAGACTTGTGAGAGAGGAAATCTCTATACACGTGGCGAGTACTGACTGGATGTTCTGTAACGGCATTGGGATTCGTATCGTTATGGCGCAGGTCTGAGCTGGCGTGCGCGAGATTTCAGGGTTTGCCACGATTGGACGTACGATCGTTTGAGCGGGAATTCGAAAGGTTATGTTACCCCAGCCGTTTGATCAGAGATTCCCAGGAAATCAGGATCGTTGGTTGTACAGCCAAGCTATATAACGATTCACACGATATCATTTCCCCTTATATTTGCACTTGAAGCGTCTGAGAAAATCCAGAGCGTCCGAGATATTCCGAAGTCACAGAAATTTTCAGGCAAGATTTCTCTCCGTTTTCTCTCTTTTTTGAGCAATTTTGGTTCGGTAAAACTTTATTTCATCTTGTTTTTGAGTCTTTCCGGTTGTTTTTGGCATTTCTTTCGGGTAAATATTCTGGTTAGAGGTTTTAGTGAGGTTTTGTTTGAGGGTTTTTCTCGGGTTTTAGAGTTCTGTTCTTCGTGTTCTTCCGGAATTTCAAGAAGGTTTTGATCCGTTAGGGTTTTAGATCCGAAACTTCTCCACCGTTCGTCGACAATTCAGTTTGTAAATTATGGACAAGGAAAAACAAATCATCGAAGATATAGATGTAGAAGTAGAGTGGACGAGCACAGACTCTAGTGATGACGGTTCTGATGACGAAGAGTGGACATCTGCGATTCGTCAGTCGAGAGTTGAACATGAGATTTCACAAAGTCGAAGGGATGCTGAAACGAGCAATCAGGCATCCGAAAGAAATCGACCGGCGAGCACTTCAGAGACTAAGGTTTTGACGATTCCTCCCATCGCTCGACTGACGAGACCACCGCGTCGTCTAAGTACCGAATCTCTTCTTCGAACGTCGAACCCAAGATCCGTCTTGACAGAAGACGATCTGACAGAGATTCGAGGTCGTTTTGGTTTTCCAAACGAAGTTCAGCTACGTCTCCCACTCGAAGGTGAACGAGCAGACACCGTTTCTGAAGGATGGATATGCATGTATACCATCTACTTTGAGTGCGGTCTAAGACTTCCTCTTCCTCCTCTCCTTGTCGAGTGCATGCATCATTACCAGCTTGCCATCCCGCAGTTGATGCCGAACGGGATGAGAGTTTTCTTAGGTTTGACAGTGTTGGCGGACGAAGCGAGCGTCGAGCTAACAGTGGATGACGTCCTCGCCATTTACTATCCACAAGAAAACTCTAAGGACCGAGGACGATACTCGATGTATCCGAGGAAGAACAGACAAGTTGTTGGCGAAATGAAGAACGCCGATAGATACTGGCAGGACCATTACTTTTTCATGTTGGTAAATGAAAAGTCAATGGGAAGACTTGCCAATTCGTTTTTTCCATTATGGGGGTTTCTTCGTAAGTATCGAGCATAGAGCGTCGAACATATTTCAAAGACATCTTGTATTATGATTCTAATATCATTTTTGTTGTATTGCAGGCCAAGAATCGAAGAAACCGCCACCGAAAGCTCTCTTGTTCGAAGAGAAGCTTGAACGGTTGCTCGCGCTCCCGAACAGAGAGTGGAACGAAATTCAAAATCCAAAGCGACTACGAGCGTCGAGCCTTTGGAAGGACTTCATCGAACTCCCGACAGGTATTCCTAAACGAGTTCCTTCCTGGGTAGATTGGCCGTTCGTGATCAGGGGAGCGTTGAAGAGACTCTTCGGTTCTCCACTGTTCATCGAACCGTTAACTGACGAGGAGGCTTTAATCGCAGAGTTTGCTTTGGATACGATGGATATCGAGTTTTCGTCTCCCAAAGATTTGCTCGCCAAGAGGAAGGCAGCGAAGGAAGCTGCAAAGGCGAAGGCTGCTGCATCTGCTGGAGCAGCTGAGAGCTCTGCCAAGCCCAACGAGCCAGCGCCTTTGCCTGTGCTTGAATCATCCCCTGAGCCTCCAGCGAAACAGCCGTCCCCAAGCCGAAAGAGGAAAGCTGTGGAAAAGGGCAAAAAGAAAGTTCCTGCAAAAAGGAACAAGAAATCCAAAGCCCCCTCCGTCGAGAATGAAGTCGAACCTTCCGCTTCCAAGAGAGGCATTCGGGTGGAGGTCGATTTGCCAGATCACGTGAGCCTTCTTGAAGACCAAAGGGCGAGCGTTGAAATTATGAAGCAGCTCATTTCTCCAACGGATGTCGATATTCTACGCGGAGATCGAATCCAGACGCATTTGGACAACATATTATGGGATAACTTGAAGGTGCGTGTTTATGAACTAAAAACATTTTCTTTGTTTTTATTATTGTTAAATTAATACGTTGTAATGTTTCAGGTTAGTATTCAAACGATGGGACTCATCTATCGGACAACAGATAGAGTTCGCGAGCATAGGCTTACGATCGACGATCTTGAAGATCGAAATAAGCAGCTCGAGGAGAAGAACAAGCAGTGGGAGGAGAGGGTTCTGAACGTCGAACGCCTTTTTAGTGGTGTGAAAGCAAGCGCTGAGGGTTTGACTTCGGAGCTTCAAAATGTAATGCGATCGAGCGAAGAAAATATCAACACGATGAAAATCATGGTTGATAAATACAATGAAGCGCAAGAGAAGATTCAAACCCTTGAAGCCAAGAACACAGCACTCACCACCAGAATTACTAATGCGTTCGAGGAAGCTACCCTTAAAGCTCGGTACGACATACTGAAGGAATACAGACAAGGGCTGCTCGTCGATGCTGAAGTCGACGAAGAAATCGAGCTGTACGAAGATCCAACTGGCGAAGCTGGACCTTCATCGTATGTCCCTGACCCTCCTGTGGCTGAATCGGATGTTCCTATCGCTGAACCTGCAGCCAAATCAAATGCTCCGAACATCGAGCCCTCTGCTGGAGTCCCTGAGCTTCTTGTTGCTGAATCGGATGTTCCTATCGTTGAATCTGCAGCTGAACCAAATGCTCCGAACATCGAGCCCATTGCTGAAATATCTGAGCCTCAAGAGACGGAGGATTAATTTTTCTTTTGTAATTTCAATTTTTCTTTTTATTAGAACAATGAGTTTTATTGTAGAAAATTTATTTTATTGAATTAGTGAGGAGTTTTATTATAAATATGAAATGTGTGATGATAATTTCGTTGAATCGAACGTTAGCTAACGAATCCTTACAACGATCGATCTGCAAAGATCCATTAACAATTGTAAGATTACGAATCATCAATTATGTTCGGACGGTCGCTAGATGTTGAATCGAATAGCAGCCGAACTTTAATGTTGTAGATAATCGGAAATACACGATAGTGAATCGTTAGGTCTGTTAACCCGAGCATTCGTTAAGACGAACGATTGAAACGAACATCAATCGAGCCGTGATGTTTGCCCTAACATTGACAAGTGAGTCAAATTCATAATGAAAATGAATTTAAAAGAATACATGCTTTCTGTGGAAGAAAGACATGACTTTAATAATTTAATGTAGCTGGACTCGTTCAAACGTGACGAGCTGCTTACGTACTCAATGTTGTAGATGAAAGAAAACACATGATAGTGAATCTTCAGAACGAACATTCGTTAAGACGAACGTTAGATGTTGAAATGAACATCGATCGATTCGCATTGTACGTTAGGAAACATTAGATAATTAATCGTTATGTTCGTTAATACGAACGAAGTATGCTCCAACATTGATAATTGAAAAGGCTAAATTCACAATCAAGGAAATGAATTTAAAAGAATGCAAGTTTCTTGTCGAAGAAAACATGATTTTTATAATGGATTATAGCTGGACTCGTTCAAACGTGACGAGCTGCCTACGTACCCAATGTTTAGGGATCAAGCCATTCGTAGTTCCGATACAGTTGTGTTTGAATTTTTACGACTGAACTCGTATAAGCGTATACGAGCTGCCTACGTACCCAATGTTAGGGATCAAGTCGAACGTAGTTCAGGAGGCGCAGCTCGTACATTGTGTAATAGCAATGGAGTTCAGGCATAGACCTACGGGTTCGATATAGCGATGGACGCTTGCCGTAATGGATCTAACCCTTACAAGAATTACAAGTAGTATTTTCGGAGATGATGAGCGTTCCAACTGCGGAGAACTTCTACTCCATCGCTTGTTTCCAGACGGTAGACTCCCGGTCGAGTAACCTTCAAGATCCTGTAAGGACCTTCCCAATTTGCTCCCAACTTTCCTGCATTTGGCTCAGCTGTGTTCTGGAATACTTTCCGAAGTACGAGATCTCCTTCGTTAAAAATTCTAGGTCGAACTTTTGAATTATAATAATTAGCTACTGATTGCTGATAGTTTGCCATGCGAATCAGGGCTCGATCTCGTTTTCGTCCAGAACGTCGAGACTGTCCTTAAGCATTTCTTGATTCTGACTTTCGTATTCCAAAGCCAATTCGCGCCGGATCGTGGGAACACCGATTTCGGATGGGATAACAGCTTCGGCACCGAAGGTCAGTGAGAATGGAGATTCACCATTCGCTCTTCGTGGGGTTGTTCTGTACGCCCAAAGTACACCATGAAGTTCGTCTGCCCATCGGCCCTTTCGAGCTTCGAGCTTCTTTTCAAGTTCTGAACAATAGTTTTGTTGGTAGCTTCAGCTTGCCCGTTTCCCTGGGGATACCTAGGGTTGAAAAGCTGAGCTCGATCTTCCATGCTTGGCAGAATTTTCTGAAGTTGCCAGAGATGAATTGGGACCCATTGTCAGTGACGATCTCCCGAGGCAAGCCGAATCTGCAAATGATGTTCTTCCAAATAAAACCTTCGACGTCTGAATTTTTAACTTCCGCGAATGCTTCTGCCTCAACCCACTTGAAGTAGTCAGTGAGTACGAGTAGAAATTTGCGTTGACCGCTCGCCCTTGGCAGTGGACCTACAATATCCATTGAATATTTCATGAATGGATATAGAGATGCAATGCTCGAAAGCCGTTCGGACGGCTGGTGGAAAACTGGGGAATGTCTTTGGCATTTATCACACCGCTTTACAAAGTTTTCACTGTCTTGGAGCATTGTCGGCCAGTAGTAGCCCTGGCGTTTGACTTTATTGCATAGAGATCGTCCCCCAGAATGGTTTCCGCATTCGCCTTCATGGATTTCTTTGAACACATAGGTAGCTTCCTTGTTGTCGAGACATCGAGCGTAGGGACCGTTAAACGAGCGACGAAAGAGAACGTCATTGATTAGTGAAAATCTTGCAGCTTTAGTTCTGATCTTCCGTGCCTCTTGCTTGTCATCTGGTAATAGTCCCTCCTTCAAGTAAGCTACAATGGGCGTTCGCCAGTCTTCTTTTACTTCGTCTGAAATAATTGCTGCTTCGATCTGAATACTGGGCTCTTCAATAAACCCGACTGGGATGCTTCGACGTAAATGTGACTCCGACGTCGAACCGAACGCAGCCAAAGCGTCTGCTTGTGTATTTGAGTTCCGTGGAACTTGTTGAATCTCGTATTCTTCGAAATGCTGGACAAGCGAACGGACAACATTCAAGTATGCTTCCATCCTTGTGTCCTTGGCTGTGTATTCTCCGAGTACTTGGTTCACAATGAGTTGTGAATCACTTTGAATACTCAAACGTCGAGCCCCCAGTGCCTTTGCCAAGCGCAACCCCGCAATTAAGGCTTCGTATTCTGCTACATTGTTTGAAGCGTTAAACCCAAGGCGAAACGATTGTTCGATTATTTCGCCATTGGGGGTCTTGCAAATTACTCCCACTCCGGATCCTTTCATGTTTGATGCTCCGTCCACCATGAGCGTCCATGAGCATTCTCCTTCGTTTCTTGGTGTGAAAGGAATTGGAGTGAGCTCAGCTACGAAATCAGCAAGTACTTGAGATTTCAGGCTGGTCCGAACCCTGTATTCAACGTCGAATTCACTCAACTCAACCGCCCACTTCGTTAATCGTCCAGATAAATTTGGACTATGAAGTATAGCTCGTAGTGGGTAAGTTGACATTACGACTATTGAATGTGATTGAAAATACGGCCTCAGCTTTCTAGCTGCTGTGATGAGAGCTAAAGCTAATTTTTCGACCACCGGGTATCTCGTTTCTGCATCAAGTAATGACTTGCTGATGTAGTAGACTGGTTGTTCACCGTTCGAGTCTCGCACTAGAACGGCACTGACAGAATCTTCTGTTACGGCCAAGTACAAAAACAAACTCTCACCGGTTAAAGGCTTCGCTAGAATCGGAGGACTTGATAGATATCTTTTAAGTTCATCGAACGCTTTTTGGCATTGCTCGTTCCACTCGAATTCTTGTTCCCTTTCAGCAGCTTGAAAAAGGGATGGCACTTGTCAGTCGAGCGTGAGATAAATCTGTTCAGAGCAGCGATCCTACCAGTCAACTTCTGAATCTCTCTTTTATTTCTGGGAGATGGCATGTCAATTATCGCCCTTATCTGGTCAGGATTGGCTTCGATTCCTCGTCGCGTGACAATGTAGCCCAAGAATTTTCCGGATGAAACTCCGAAAGAGCACTTCAATGGATTCAATCGCATGTTATGCTGACGAAGTACTGAAAAGCATTCGGACAAATGTCCGATATGATCTGCTGCTTTCAGTGACTTTACCAACATGTCATCAATGTAGACCTCCATCGTTCGACCTAGTTGATCAGCGAACATTGCGTTGACAAGTCTCTGGTATGTTGCACCAGCGTTCTTTAACCCGAACGGCATAACTTTATAACAATAGATCCCCTTTCCGTAATGAATGCTGTTTTTTCTTGATCGTCGGGATGCATGAGGATTTGGTTGTACCCTGAGAAAGCGTCCATGAACGAGAGTAATTCGTGGCCCGCTGTAGCATCGACCAGTCGATCAATATGAGGCAAGGGGAAACTATCCTTCGGACATGCTTGTTCAAATCTGTAAAATCGATACAGACTCTCCATTTGCCGTTTTTCTTTTCACGATTACAACGTTCGCCAGCCAGTCTGGGTACTGAACCTCTTGATAAATCCAGCCTCGATCAACTTTCGTACCTCTTCGTTGATAATTTGGTTACGTTCGATACCGAGTTTTCTTCTTTTCTGTTTGACAGGCTTATGATTTCGATCGACGTTCAAACGGTGTGTTGTAACGTCCGGGTCGATACCTGGCATGTCGTTGTGTGACCATGCAAACAGTCCTGGTTGTTTAGAAGAAAACTTATGAGCTCGGTACGTATCGTTCGATCGAGTAACGAACCAATATTAACCGTGTGATCGGGATGTTCGGGGTCGACCTGGATTTCGTCGAGTTGCTCCATGTTGGGTTTGCATTGAGCGTTCGATGTTTTTTCCTCCTCTAGCTGCTATAACGGTTACTTTTCTTCATTTTAGGGAATGAAGGTAACAGGTTCGAGCTGTCTCCTGATTACCTTCACTCCCTCACTCCTCTTTTGGTTGGGAATCTTATACGCTGGTGATACGTGGATGGGACTGCCTTCATCGCGTGAATCCAGGGCCTACCAAGAATGATATTGTAGGCTGAAGGACAGTCCAGAACCAAAAAATTGGTCAGCTTGTTCTCCCTGCTGCAAAACGGGAAGCTTGATCTTTCCAATAGCGGCGGTTGATTCTCCATTGAATCCTGTCAAAACGGTCGTCGAGCGCTCAACGTCCGATTCGGACAGATCCATTTCCTTTAATGTTGACAGGAAAAGAACATCTGCTGAACTTCCGTTGTCAACAAGAATTCGCCCAACCTCACAATTAGATACGTTCAACGTTAAAACCAATGCATCATCATGAGGTCGGCTTAGGCTAGTAGCCTCGCTGCTATGGAAGCTAATCGAGTGTTCGATGGGTCTTCGGGAAGAACTGACGGAATTGGCTGCAAAGCTTTTCTTCTGTAGGATTTGATAGCGGTTATTGTTTCGCCGCTATAAAGTGAGCCTCCGCAGATCACACCGATCGTCTCAGGGCTGGTGGAGGTGATCTCTTGTATAGTCCTCTGTCTGTTCATCCCATCCCGTGGTTCGATTGGCTGGTCTGTCCTCAGAGGGGGAGAATAGTAACTAAGAAGTCAAACTTCCCCGAAGGCTGACCAAGCGTTCCAACCTGTTTGTCTCCGTTTTGTAGCGTAGAAACAATGCATCATTATGAGAACGGCTAGGGCTTGTAGTCTCGCTGCTAGAGTCTGAGCCTCCGCAGATCAGCCGATCGTCTTCCGGACTGGTGGAGGCGAAGGTGTGTCTTCGATTTGTTGCACGATCCTTCGTTCCTTGGCTTCGCTACCAAGCCCATATGTTTCCCTTCCTTTCTCCGTCAAAAACTCTCGAAGATGGCCCTTCTTTAGAAGTTCTGCGACCTCAGCCTTAATGCTCGACAATCGATAGTTTGGTGACCATGATCTTTGTGAAACTCGCAGTACTTGTGGTGTCCCTTGCAGGGTTTTCTGGCAGCTTCTTTGGCCAAGTCACAAAGTCCTGGCGCTTAGGTGAGCTATTAGTTCAGAAGGGCTGATACCGAGGGCATACTTCGGCGGGGAGATTGGTCGCTTTTTTTCGCGCTTCGCTGTTCGTCCTTCGCGACGGTCTATCCTGTAGCTGGGCGTGATCGATCACGTCGGAACACCTTCTCTTGGTCGTTGCGGACTCTGGCTACCTCCTCCCTTGTTCGCACTATGTCTCGGTCCACACGCTCATTCTCTTCTTCCAACTCGATGAATCTTTTGCCCTATGAAGGGCATCCTGAATGTTGGAGGGTATCGAGTGCAGATCTCGTTTTTGAACAAGGATTTGTGTCTCAAACCCTTTTTCAGTGCTTCCCTGGCCGTTCCATCGTCGAGCCCACATATCTCTGATATCGCTTACTGAAGCGCTTGATGTAGGCTCGGAGCGACTCATGCGGACCTTGTATCACACCCCATAGGTCCTTAGTCGTCTTTCCCGACTGAATGTGGACTGAGTAGCTACGCATGAATTCCAGCGATAGCTCGTCGAACGAATCGATCGACTCGGGAGGTAAGTTACAAAACCATCTTAAAGCTGCTCCTTTCAAGCTTTGTGCGAACAGCTTACACATCATGTCATCGAGCATTCCGGTGGGAATGTTCGTTGATTGAACGACGTGTTTATATGTAATAGATGATCGTGAGGGTCCGACATTCCGTCGAACCTCGGGAAGGAGACGCTGCCTGAATTTCGGAGTAATTGTGTCTGTGATTCGCTTCGTTAAAGGCGTTTCTCTGACACCACGAGCTAGATCGTCGAACCCCGGAGTGGATGTGGTGGCACGGTGAATCTGAGAGGAGAAGCGTTGCTCCATCTGGGCTTCCAACGCTCTCATCTCCTCGGACATGAAACTCCTCATCATATCCTCGACGTTCGTCGTCCCTTGTGGAACGGGACCTTCAGGCGATTGTTGAACGTCGGGCGTCGAAGTCGAACTCGACCCGTGTTTCTCCTGCATCAGGACCATGGGCTGTTCGTTGCAGTGGTTGTCGTTGCTGCTGTTGTTGAGTTCGTTCTCATTTCCCGAAGTCGGGTATCCCGGTGTATACAGTGGCTGCATCGGGCTACGGGGTATAAGGTGCGTTCCTCGTTTGTTGAGGATTGTACTGTTGCGCCTGCTGCCAGCCCCCCAGCACTCGCACCGGAGGAGTACCCAACATATGGTTATAGTAGGAGTAAGCGACCTGAGCGTTGATGGTGGTTAATTGATTTCTGAGAATCTGGTTTTCAGCGGTAATGTTCTCCATTTGGCTCTGTTGAGCGCTGTACTTTGGAGAGATCTTCACCAATTGCGTCAGGTTTGCGATCTGGGAATTGGCCTCCGATGTAGAAGCCTCTTGTGGACGAACAGACTTTCCTGGGAGAATTCCTCTTGATGATCTTGTTGTTCAGCCATCGTTGCTTTATGAATTCCGAGTGTAGAATGCCCAAGGGCCCCACGGTGGGCGCCAAACTGTAGATGCTGGATATCTACTGTCAAATTTTAACCGGAGTTAGTCAATATCGTTAAATCAAAATGTATTGGGCCCCCGGGAATTGTAATGAAACTCATAAATACAATCCAGTATAAACATAATAAAATAAATAGAAACAGCATAGAATTTGATGACACCACAATTTAGAGAGGTTCGCTCAACAAGTGCTACGTCCTCTGTGACTGATGCTTCTATGTATACGAATGCTTCTGGGATACAAGAAGAACTGTGATTCTTAATTGAAGAAGGGTACTGTAAAAGGATGCTTTTCTATTCTGTAGAAAAGAGAGTTTTTCGTCCCCTTTGGTCAGGGGGTCTTCCTCTATTTATAGAGGAAAATTGATGGGTCCGATCCCATAACTGATAGCAAACAGTTATTGCTTATCATTCGTGGGACACGTGTCATGACATGGAATTGGCAGTTACCCATATGAATCGCAGATAATGGGTCTAGCGGTTACTCGTATGAGTCACAGATAATGGGCCTCTGCGGTTACTGATATACAGCCATTGGTGATCATGTATTTGTCAGTTTTCATACAGACATAATACGTCATATATCCATCGTAGGTTCGATTGTAATAGGAGACGCTCCTTATGATTTGTATTATAAACGAGCGACGAACGGTAAGAAGGAAATAAGGCTTCGCCCTCATAATCCATCGTTCGTGGCTTATTAGAGATTCCATCAGCTTAGATCATATTTGACACGAACGTTCGATGCTCGATTGTAAATGTTCGTAAATATCAAAATGACTTGGAATCATTGCATGGGTCCGGCCCATTTGTGAGGGTCGATCGACGTTCGAGGCTCGAA